>VDFB02151348.1:0-25024 GCA_007258455.2 Sequoia sempervirens
TATTTGTATACTATAATGGGAAATTCTTTCTTTCGGTTATTATCTTCTTAATGCAGTAAGTCTGAAAATGGCAAAATTCAATGGCGTCTTGCAAGGCTTTACTTTGGTTAATTATAGAATTGAAGTCCGGTTAGAATAGAAATTGCATGTAGAGGTGTAATGAAAGATGGGTGCAGTGCAGGTCAAGGACCACGTTGGAAAATGACACCCATTCTTTCGGTTCTCTGTCTATTTCTCCTTTTTGGATAAGTTGGAAACCGCCTTGGACTTAACCTACATCTGTCTGTCAATAAATAGATTTTGAAATCTCCGGCATAAGAGATTACCATGGTTGTTATACGGTGGAATACATACACAGTATATAAGTTTCCACAAAGCAAAATTGAAGTATAGAGTACTTGAGAGAAATCCGAAGATTTTAAGCATGCCGTTTGCCGGAAAGCCGTCTCTAAGGGGGTGGAATATTTACATTTTTCCCTTGGTGGTTATATTCATGATTTCGGCTTCGAATTCTGCAAAGACAATCAATAGGGAATTCAATGTAACCCCAGCTTCTGCACTTTGGTTGAGCTATGTACATGTTCTTTTGTTAGGCTTAGTACATAGAAATTACATAGGATTTCTGCGTATATAACCAAATTTCTTCTTGATCGAGCAGATTGAATCGACGACGATTACGAAGTTATGTCAGAGACAGGAGGTAATCACCGTAAATGGACAATTGCCAGGCCCGACTTTGTATGTTAACGAGGGACATACTGTTATCGTACGTGTTAATAACAGGGCACAATATAATGCTACCATACACTGGTACGTAGAATGATTCTTATCAACTTGTGTATTATTTTTATTGAAAAGCAGCTCTCTATATATAAATTTCACAACATAATCATACCCAACAAAATAAAACTGGCAAGGTGTGAAATGGGATCACATCCCATCACACAAGTTATGTGAAGAACTATATATTTGATTTGGTTTGCAGGCACGGAATTCAAGAAATTCGTACACTGTGGGCTGATGGACCACAGTATATTACTCAGTGTCCTATTGCGCCTGGTGGGAGTTACACATATAAATTCAATATTACGGCACTTGAAGGAACTCTATGGTGGCATGCTGATAGTTCATGGCTTCGAGCCACTGTTTCTGGAGCCATTGTCATCTATCCAAGGACGGGCGCTTCCTATGCCTTCACTTCGCCTTATGCTGAGACTCTGATCCAACTAGGTTAGAGTTTATTGCTAATTCTATCACGGTTTATAAAGCTCTTTTTATATAAGATTTTTTTTTTCATTCTTTTCATATATCTTTTTCTCTCTTTTACTATTGTTTTTAAAGATATGAATACTTTGCAATGTATTAAACGGGTATCAAATTTTAAGGTGTAGCTTTACTAGCCCTATTCTATATATTAAGCGTTTTCTATTCTGCATAAACTATTTTTCCAGCTCTTTCTTAAACGGGTATCAAATTTGAAGGTGTAGCTTTACTAGCCCTATTCTATATATTAAGCGTTTTCTATTCTGCATAAACTATTTTTCCAGCTCTATCTTCTATCATCTTGCTCCTCTTTTATACACCATCTTCTACTAATTCCTATTCAGCCTTTCTGTTTTTATGCTTATTCCCTTTTTGATGTGGGCAGAGGAAAAACAGAGCATAGAAGAGAATGTGCTATGGCACAATAAACTCAATTTTTATTGCTTGCAGGGAATGATTACATCTACCTCCTTTTATAGGGGTTTCAGAAAAATACAGAAGACTTTGGAATTTCCCTTACTCATGTTATCACTGACATTTCTAGATGAAGAGTTTTTAATGGAGATGGTGGAAGAACAGCCTATATTTTGACTATCGATATTTCTAGACAAAGAACTTATTGCACACTTGTGAAGATGGAGAATTAAATGCAAACAGTTGAAGACCATAGAAATTACTAGATAGTTCTAACACTCCCCCCTAATTTCTACTATCAACAACTAATTACATCAATATTTACAATGCCCAATATTTCTTTCAAATATTCAAATTGTTCTTGTGTTAACGCCTTTGTGAATATGTCTACAAGTTGCTTCTTTGATCTGCAATGTTGTAGAATGAGTTCTCCATTGTTGACCAATTCTCAAATGAAGTGATATCTGGTGTCAATGTGTTTTGTCCTCTTGTGAAAAATATGATTCTTTGATAGTGCAATGGTGGACTTGTTGTCACAATAGATTGTAGTAGGCTCCTCTTGCTCATGCATTAGATCCTTCAAGATTCTTCACATCCAAACTGCTTGACATGCTGCTGATGTACCTGCAACATACTCTGCTTCTGCTGACGAGATTGTCACTATTGGTTGTTTATTTGACTCCCATGCCACAATTCTTGTTCCAAGATGAAATGCATATCCATTGTACTCTTTCTGTCATACATACTTCCTGCAAAATCACTATTTGTGTATCCAACCAACTGAAAATTATCTGAAGTAGAATACAATATACCATGATTCATAGTTCTTGCAATGTACCTTAATAACCTTTTTCTTGCTTGCCAATGTGAATTTTTTGGTGCATCCATGAATCTAGAAATCAAACTAACTCCATACATTATATCTGGCCTAGTTGTTGTGAGATACATCAAACTACCAACCAATTTTCTAAATATAGTTGAATTATAATCCATTTCATTATCTTCTCTACTTAGTTTTGTTCCTCTTGCCACAGGAGTAGAAACTGGACTGCAATTTATCAATCTAAACCTCCTCAAAACATATTTTGCATATTTACTTTGACAAATGAAAATGCCCTTATCATTCTGTGTGACTTCAATGCCAAGAAAATATTTCATCAAACCCAAATCTGTCATCTCAAATTCCTTTTTCGTTGCTGATTTAAACATGTCAATAGAAAGAATACCTGTAAAGATCAAATCATCAACATATAAGCAAACAATCAAAATTTGACCATGTTCATTGACTTTGGTGTATAGTGTAGGTTCACTAGTGCTTTTGCTAAATTCATTCTTTATCATGTATGAATCTATCCTACTATACCACGCTCTTGGTGCTTGCTTTAATCCATAAAGTGCCTTCTTCAACCTATAAACTTTGTTTTCATAACCTTTTATTTCATATCCTGGTGGCTGTTGCACATAAACCTCTTCTTCTAAATATCCATTCAAGAAAGCTGATTTGACATCCATTTGATAAACCTTCCAATTGTTTTGGGCTGCAATAGCTAGTACCATTCTAATAGTATCAAGTCTTGCTACGGGTGCAAATGTTTCATTATAATCAACTCCATATTCTTGTGCAAATCCCTTAGCTACTAATCTTGCCTTATATTTGTCAATTCTCCATTTGCCTTATACTTAGTTTTATAAACCCATTTTACTCCTATGCATTCTTTATCCTTAGGTAAATCAACTAGATACCATGTATCATTTTTCTCAATAGACTCCATTTCATCATTCATTGCATTAATCCACTGTTCTTCCTTAATTGCATCTTCAAAATATATAGGATCTTGGGCAAATAAAGCAAAATTAGATTGCAAATCTATCCTATCTCCTTGATCATATATTTCTTGCAAGCTCCTAGTCTTGTTGCCTCTTAGTCTTGGTTTTAATGATGCAAGTGTAGGATTTGATTCATTACTTACTTGTGGACTTGATGATTCTCCTTGCTCAACTTGCATTTGTGAGTTTTCTCCTTGTTGGCTTCTTGATGGTGTTCCTCCTTGCTCATTTGAGTGTTCTCCTTGTTCTCCTTGACCTTTTTCTTCTTGTTCTTCATATGGTATTGTTCTTGTACCTGCAATTGTCTTGTCTATATTGCCATCCCAAGATTCTTCTTCTTTGAATATAACATCTCTACTTACAATGACTTTCTTAGTTATAGGATTAAACAACTTATATGCCTTAGATTGCTCATCATAACCAATAAAAATACATTTTTCACTTTTATCATCCAATTTACTCCTTGTTTCTTTAGGCACATGTGCATATGCAATACAACCAAATACTCTAAAATGAGAAACACTATGATGCTTACCACTCCATGCTTGTTGTGGAATCATGTCCCTCACAATCTTTGTTGGACTCCTATTCAAGATATAAACTGCACAAGCAACTGCTTCAGCCCAATACTCATTAGGTA
Organism: Sequoia sempervirens; assembly: GCA_007258455.2. Taxonomy (NCBI): domain Eukaryota; kingdom Viridiplantae; phylum Streptophyta; class Pinopsida; order Cupressales; family Cupressaceae; genus Sequoia; species Sequoia sempervirens. The sequence goes on from VDFB02151348.1 coordinate 4,145, forward strand.
GATTCTTACCTTTCAACATGCTCCTTGCCATCTCCATTATTGTTCGATTCTTCCTTTCTGCGACACCGTTCTATTGGGGTGTGTAACTTGTAGTGAATTGCTTCTTTATTCCATGATACCTGCAGTAATCCAAAAAATCATTTGACTTGTATTCTCCTCCTCTATCTGATCTCAATACCTTGATGGATAGGCCACTTTGTTTCTCAACCAATGCCTTGAATTCCTTGAATTTGCCAAATGTTTCATATTTGTATTTAAGAAAATAAATCCATGTTTTTCTACTAAAGTCATCAATGAATGTTAGAAAATAAATGTTCCCCCCTAATGATGGGGTTTGCATTGGACCACATAAATATGTATGCACAATTTCTAAAGGTGCCCAAGCTCTATATGACATTTCTTTTGGAAAACTCTCTCTATGTTGCTTAGCCAAAATACAACTTTCACATGTACTCAATGGTGCTTCAATGGAGGGTAAACCTCTTACCATATTCTTCCTTTGCAACAAACATAATCCTTTGAAGTTTAGATGGCCATACCTTAAATGCCATTTCCATGCTTGATCTTGACTTGATGCCTTGAAACTTGCTCCAATCTTCTCCACCATTTCACTTTTCATGTGAAGTGGGAACATTCTGTTGTTTGTCATTTCAATCTTGGCAATCACCATGTTACTAGGAGAAATATCAAATATAGTGCACACATTGTTTTCAAAAGCAACTCTATAGCCCTTTTGAGTGAGTTGTCCCACACTTATGAGATTATGCTTCTAACTGGGTACAAAATAAACATCAGGAATAGTTTTCTTACCAAGTTTTGTTATTACATTAATTGCACCTTTTCCCATGACTTCCACTAAGTTATCATTACCCAATTTAATTTCTGATTTAACTGAAGTATCCAAATTCTCAAACAACTCTTTATTTCCAGTCATATGATTACTACAACCACTATCAAGAAACCAAATGTTACTTGTACTTTCTTGAGCTAGATTACAAGTAATAAACAATGTCTTAGAACTACTCTCAGAGAAATTTGCATTTTGTTTTCCCATATCTGCTTGTTTCTTTCGACATTCATTTGCCAAGTGACCATACTTCTTGCAATAATAACATTGTACATTAGACTTATCATACCTTTGTGATGTTTGATTATTATTGCGTCCTCTTGAGTTGAAACTTTGATTTCTCCTTCCTCCTGGATCTGGACTCCTCCTTTCTTCTTTTTGGTAATTATATCTTCCTCTTCCTCTTCCTCTGAATCCAGGATTTCCTCTTCCTCTACCTCTGCCAAATGTCATTTGTGTTTTGAATGCATTCTCCAATGAGCTATTGTCATTTCTGTTCAACTTGTCTTCATAATTTTTCAAAGAACCAACCAACTCATCCATAGCATATGTAGTCAAATCTTTAGATTGCTCAATTACCACAACAATTGCATCAAATTTTTTAGGCAAACTTCTTAAAACCTTTTCTACAACCTTTTGATCTATTAGCTCATCACCATTTTGCCTTATTTGATTAACCAAATTTGTAACACGATATGTGAATTGGTCTATTGATTCAGAATCTTTCATTTGCAAATTTTCAAATTCTCTTCTAAGTGCTTGTAGTTTGGCAATTTTTACTTTACTAGTACCTTGATATGCTGTCTCTAAGATGACCCATGCTTGCTTGGCTGAAGTGGCTGGCTTAATCCTTCCAACAACTGAATCATCCAATGCTTGTCCAATTATCTGCAAAGCCCTTCTATTCTTTTGCCTATTTTATCAAGCTTTTTCTTTTCATCAACACTTAAAGTAGATTCATCTTGTGGTTCAGTATAACCATTTAAAACTATGTCTGATAACTCATATGAATGAAATGTTAATTTCATTCTAAATGCCCAATTATCATAATTCTTGCCAGAAAATATTGGAATCATAGGTTGTTGATACATGGCTGATGCCATTTTTAAAAAAAATACTTCAAACCCCAGCTAGAGTAACACAGATTTTCTATCACAATCTTGTGAACAAAAAACCCTTCATAAATTCACAAGCTAAAGCTCATATCATTACCTCTGTTCACCTTTTACAACGATTCTGTGGTTTCTTCATAAAACAGCAATCTCCCTTTGTCTGCTATAGACAGTGATTGGCTTAACTCCTCTTAAGGCTGCGGCCTTTACAAATCTTCAGACAGCGATCCTCTTGTTTACTCCTCTTCTTTTAACTTCTGCACAGCAATCTTTCCACACCACAATACTCCTGGCTCTCCCAACGTTCTGCTCTGATACCACTATGATGTGGGCAGAGGAAAAACAGAGCGTAGAAGAGAATGTGCTACGGCACAATAAACTCAATTTTTATTGCTTGCAGGGAACGATTACATCTACCTCCTTTTATAGAGGTTTCAGAAAAATACAGAAAACTCTGGAATTTCCCTTACTCATGTTATCACCGACATTTCTAGATGAAGAGTTTTTAATGCAGACGGTGGAATAACAACCTAGACTTTGACTATCGACATTTCTAGATGAAGAACTTATTGCAGACGCTGGTGAAGATGGAGAATTAAATGCAAACAGTTGAAGACCGTAGAAATTACTAGATAGTTCTAACATATTTGAGCCAAAGAAAATCATTAGACCCTCGAAATTCTCTCTTCCACCGCCAGACAGCACACGTGATCCTCCAGAAAAAGAAATAGAAATCTCCATCCACAAATTAAACAACTGAGAAATGGATGAAGAAAACCCATGCGGTGAAGGACAAGGCCACAAGAAATCATTAGGAAACACTAACTATTCAAGAATAGGTAGATTAACTTGTCACAAGCTGTAATCTCTATGTTTAGTAAATGAGATACATGAAGCTAATGTTTTTCTATTATGATATTAGTTAGATTGAGCATGACTATATCATGAGAGTGTTTAGGAAAATATGAGCATCTTAAGAGCTAATTCTTGTAGAGAGTGGTATAATTTTGGTTTATAGAGTTGCTTGTTTTCATTTTATTTTTGAAGAAAGAAAAGAAAATAGTAACAATAGATAGCTATACTGATTTGGTAGAATTCGATTCTGTCACATTGATGTCGCTGCTCAGCAATAAATTGTGTTAGAGGTTGGAAAATGCTTTCTTAGTGGGATGTGAGGCCATATAATTTTTAGTATAAATTCCATAGGATTGGAAGGAAAGATACCCTCAAGTAGAGTTGAAAGTCCTAGGTGAAACCATTCGTCTATCTATTGTTGTCCTTTTGATCATATTGTTTGTGACATTTAAGAGGGCTTGACCCTTTAGGATATTGGAGATTTTGTGGGTGTGGATATGAAAAATAAAAATGTGCTCATTATAAGTTGTCACGACAAACAAATGACTTTCAAAAAACTAAAGAGAAAAGTGTTTTTTTATGATTTTGTGAAAATGAGAAAATTTCCTTTTGTAAGAAAGAGAAGACTACTAATAATAGTTTGTGAGAAATAAAAAAATATGTTAGGTTGAATTTATTTTATGAAGGATGTTGCAGATATTATAAGATGAATACTAAAGTTTGTAATATGTATATATATGCTAGATGTCTATTAAAATTCAACTCTTAATTAAAGGAGAGCATTAGAATAATGAATAACTAGATCATTCACATGTTGACTATGTGTCAAAAAGCGCTGTAGATGTGTCAATAAGAGGTAGACGTGTTAAAATTATTTAGTTGGTTGTCAATTAGTTCTAGTTAGGAGTCACATTATATTCCACATTTGTAGGGAATTATTAACTTCAATGAAGCTATATAATTGTAATTTCTTTGTTTGATGAATGTAAGAGTTGTGTAGCTATTATTCTTCTATTAGAATGGTCGCAAAAAAAGATGAAAGTTTAGCAAAACATCATGAACCTATAAGAAAATAGCTAAGAAAAAAGAAATTTACTTCAATTCAAGGGAGAATAACCTTTAATTTTCAAATACTTTGCCAAAGGCAATAAAGTTGATACAACTTATCTCATGAAGTTAAATTAACCAAAAATAAATTAAAACTCATCTAAAAAATATCATTGCTAGTTGGTTGCAAAGCTTCTGACATATTTTAAGTTGTGATTGCATCACATTAGAGATATTGCATGTTAATCCATTCTACCCAAAACCTGACTTAAATTCAATCTCTAATTTGTTTCTTTATGTATCACTATCATATCATAGTCTTGACACATGAGAAAAATGAAACATAGGCAATACCCAAAGAAGACATGTCTTCTTGTAGAAAGAATACATACATCACGTAGTAAACAATATAATCACTATTGATTTTTTATAGGAGTTTAAAATACTAGTGACTACCTTTGTAGCAACTTGGTTAAATTGTCTATAGAAATAGGAAAATGATTTACAAATGTTGATGTAAGTAGTTTCAAGCATATAAGATCCTACATCCTTCTCATAGTACTAAAAAAGAAAGCAAGGTAACATGAATTACAAAATAGAAACACACAAAACTCAAGCAAAAAGGAAAAAACATAAACCACTACTATTTTTGGTGATGTGAGATTATCCATAAACCCAAATACCATGGAATTATTTTGATAATTACATAATATCAAGGTTTGGAGAGGTTTGAAGATAATGTATATTTATTTGAGAGATATGGAGAGCCTCAAAGTCAAACAATCTTAGAGAACTAAGGAAGAGTTTTATTTACTAAATTGTTCATACCATAAACATAAATAACAGAGCTACAACTTCCTTAAGTCTTAGTATACTTTAGTTCTTTCCATTTTATTCTAGTGGATTTGGTTGTGCTTTTCAAGTACGAAAAAGGTTGACCATGCCTAAGTGGGAGGATGGTTTAACTTGCTAGAATGTTGTTATTGTTGTTCATCCCTATGTGAAAGGATGGTTTAATTTGTTAGCATATTACTGTTCTTTGCTAAGATAATTATTACATTTTACGAACATGCAATACTAATGTTGAGACTATTGGTTTATTTTCAAACCTAGGACCTTCCATTTGTTGTTAGAGAGTTCTACCATTGAGCTACTAGCCCCAATAGAACTAGCTCACCATTGGTTCAAATGTGGCTTATTTTCGACACCCCCTCTTAAGCCACCCTATGGAATGCTTGTGGCTCCTAACCAAACTTGACTCTAATCCGATGGTAAGATTTTCATGGACCACCTAGAACTAGAATCTAAGACCTTCCATTTGTTGTTAGAGTATTCTACCATTGAGCTATTCACCTTTATAAGACCAACCCATCTTTGATTCTGATGTGACTTATTTCCAACTATGAACATTTCTGTTAATTTTCTTTCATTAAGGTCCAAATCACAAATGACATTATTTAAGTTCTCTTGAAAAAATTGGGAATCATACCAAATCCTCATATGGAAATGCATTTAAAGCGAGTATTATCTATCAGTATTTTTGTTTTGTACGATTATGGATTGCTTTCTTGATTTAGAAGACATAACGTGATTTACGCCATTTGACAGGAGAATGGTGGAGGACAAACCCCATAGACGTTATAAATGAAGCAATTCGTACAGGAGGTGCAACAAATATCTCCGACGCATTTACCATAAATGGAGAACCTGACGTGCCGCAGCAAGTAGGATAATACATACATTCCAAAACAAGCTTTAACATGTAAATCAAACATTCGATAACAATATATCCTTTCTTCAAATGACTTCCACTTTTTGTAATGAATGCAGATACATTTCGACTTTCGGTTAGAAGGGGAAAGAGGTATCTTCTCAGAATAGTTAACGCCGCTATGGAGAATGAAATGTTTTTCTCAGTGGCAGAGCACAATCTAACTGTTGTTGGTGTGGATGCATCGTATACAAAACCATATCCAACCCAATATGTATTTATAGCTCCAGGACAGACCACCGACGTTCTTCTCACAGCCAATAAGCCCATAGGTAGATACTACATGGCTGCCCGGGCTTACTCCAGCTCACCACTAGTTGCCTTTGATAACACCACAACTACTGCCATTTTAGATTACATTGTAAGCTCAAAGTCGTCATCTCCACTGATTATATTGGCGGCATCAGAGTGAATGTTGGTTATTGCCAGATAATATCGCCAGACCAGATATGGTGAAGTTAACAAGATTGCGGCTTTGCGGTACGGTTGATTGTTTCGGGACGCAGGCGTTTGTTTGCGGGGAGAACCGTCGTGCGTGTTAAGCGGGTTTTTGGCGCATTTGGCCAGAGTTTGGTTTGGAGGCATAGTCGCTCAGGCGGTCCTCCAGGATTCAGCCTGGTCGATGTCGAAATGCGGTTGCGGTTCGGTGGCGGGGCGCGATTTAGATTCTATGCCCGAGACAGTCGGGTAACGGTTTTGAAGACGCGAAACTTATTATTTTTGGCGTAAAGTTGTCGCGAAACATGACAATACATGTGGTGGTCGCGGCGTAGCACGGCGGTAGGGGTATGGTTTTGTGCGCCGTTTTGGACGCGTTTTGGTTTGAGAATTTTAAGCGTAGTCATCGGAAGATGGGTAGGGATTAGGCCAGGCTGGAATGCTCTGGTGACGGCTACGAGTAACGAAGATAGATGCGGAATGGCTGAAGTAAGGTTTTAGAAGCTGCGGTTGGTGTTCCCAGGCTGCGACGGCAGTAAGATTTGGACGTGTCGGCATCAAAATATCATTACAATACTATATATTTACAGAGCATTCTCAAACTTCTATGGTTAAATGTTATTTTTCAAATCATGTTTTAAAAAGATAGACAAATGCCACTTTAACAGCGGTCTCCTCCATTTTGTCCGTTTGCCCGTTTGGGATGATGTGAGGGCGATATTGAACAAATTTATTAATTTTAGTTTCTTAAAATATTCCATAAAGGAGGAAAAATATTATCATTTAAATAAGGATGATACTTTACTAGTTTTGATGATAGGTTACTTTTATGTGAACATATTTTCTAACGGTTAAAAATTCAGTAGTTTTCGAACATTAATATTTCAAAATTTTAAAATTTTTGGTGGTAAAAAATTGAAGAAATTCGCATATCATTTTTTTTTGTCATCTAAAAATATATAGTTGCTGTTATCTAATATTATTCTTTTTGTTGGTAGACATAATTTCTCCCATGAAAGATATTAAATTGTCAAACAAAATGTTAAACGCAGAAGGTTCTCCCAACTGCAGTATTAAATATAGAACCTTCTCGCTGTATTCTGGGTAACTCTGCCACCGACCTCTCACTGACCTTTATTGCTCACATTGGTTATTGTTTTCATTATGGAAAATTCGCAAGACCTCTATATAAGAGGTAGATGTAAATCTGTTTAATCAACCAATATAATTCAAGTGTTTTGTGTGTTGTAGGACATTAGCTCTCTTGTTCTATTCTCTTTGTCTCTGCCCACCTAACACTTTTATCTTTATAAATGACAAATAATTTATTTATAACAATTGTAATTATAGGGTTGTTGTAGTTTAGTGAAAACAAAAATGAAGATATCTTTCCCTAACCAACCTTTGTTGATTGATAATTTTTAGCCAATCAAAGTTGACTTTCCAATGTGGGTATTTGCAATGGATCAAAGGCTTCTTTAGGGTAAGATGGTTTTGAAAAGTACAAAATGATTTAGGAGGTGGTGGATGTAGCCCCCAACAACATCTTGAGACTATATATATTATAATAGCCTAAGAGAGAGTCTTCTAGGAAAATGTGGAGGTAAAGAAAATGAAAACCATGTTTAAGGTAGTTGATGGCATGGAAAGACTGATAATTGTTGGGAGTAAAAGTGTTGTGGGTGGAACAACTATATTTCATATTGCAACATTTAGTAAGCTAAAATATTTATATAAGGGAGAGTAGATTTTAGATAATATTTGTTTTTGTTCTTGATATTATTGATTTACTAACAACTCTTTCAATTTGCAATTGTAGATTCAAATAATTTAAAGCGATATTTTTGTTGACTTTAAGATTGCTTTCTATGAGAGCTCTTTCTCTAATCTATCACATAAATGAACATAATTGTATTGTTGTGAAAACACTCTTGAAGATTTTGTATCTAAATCCTAATACATATTAATTGTAGAGTATATTTCAAATTTAATTTCAACCATAAAGATTGAGAAAATGAAGAAACAATAAATTAATTGTAGAGCTCTCTATTCAATATAAGTAGATTTATTTCTGTCATCCTTGTATACAGTAGAAATAGCAATAATAAATTTATAAGATATTGTGAAGAAGAAGTAAACAGAATGATATATATGTACCTCAACATATCAAGATATCTTCGAAAATCCTTGCAGCCGATGGTAGTGACAATGGGGATGACGAGGAGGCTCGGCAGATGGAGACAGCAAGCAATGGAGATGAAGAATTGTGAATATCTCTCCATTCTCTATTGGTTGCTTCCTGTACTAGCTTTGGAGTGTCTGAGTCGCCTTCTCAATACTTCAATGGTGCTAATGTTGGATCCTGCGGTCCAACTGATGTTGCTGAGGTTGTTTATGGAGGCGCTTTCGACGATGGCAAAGGCAGGGTCTCTATGGAGGCAGATCTGAGTTTTGGGGAGTTCTGTTATAGTGAAGCCTCGATATTCTTCTCGAGGCTCATCTGAATAGACAAAAATGTGGAGTGCTGGAGTCCCTTTGGCGGTGGAATTCTACCTAGATTCTGGATGAAGAGTGTTTTCTCATCTGTAATGGAGGAAGGAGGCCCAATGTTCTACCCATTTGCATTCTGCTGTGCAGGGGGGGGATTCCGCTAAGCTGGTTCCCATGGAAGATAGGTCAATTGACCTAGGTAAATATATCAAGAGGTGATTTCTATTGCCCCCTCATATGATTTCTCCTCCTCAGCCTATGGTTGGTTTGAAGTTAGTTTCCCACATTATAGATTTGTTTCTGTTGCCTTCGAATGAGAGTATTTTAGATGTTTTGCATTGTCTTGGTGTGGGCTGCTATTCAAGGTTTCCTTTACTGGCGAAAACCCCCAATCTTGATGTTTCAGGTGAGACTTCTCCTCCCTATCATGAGAAGATGGAGTACATCTATTTGGAGTTCTCCCCTTTTGTGAATCCTCATTCGCCCTTCATTCTGTTTCATCTATTCCTGACGAATGGATTGACAGAGCTACTGCTGGGTTACAGTCTCCTCTTATTGGTAGATTTCTGAGATATATACCAAACATTGATTATATTCGTAGTTGGGTGTCTGACGGTCTAGGCAGATTCTAGCTTATTGAAAGTGAGGGCTCTGAAGAATGGGTTCCTCCTCTTCTCCTTCAGTTCCATTGAAGGTTGCTTCCGTGATCTTATGGGAGGTCCTTGGTTTCTCGGTAACGCCTTTTTTCATTTACAAAGATGGTCTTTTAGTTTTGATGTTTCCAAAATTAACTTGGTCTCTATTTGGGTTTGTCTCCATGAGATCCTTCTGGATTTATGGGATGAAAGTATTATTCATGGCATTGCTAAAGTCATTATTCAATTTATTACTATTCATTATGTCACTTTAGTTAGAATGACTTTTCCTTATGCTAGATTTTGTGCACATTGAGGTTGGCCCTGAGTTTCCCAATCATGTTATATTACACTCTAAGCTTGGGGTTTGAAGGTAGAAACTCGATTATGAGACCTCTCAGTGGCACCACTTCCACGATATTGGGCTATTTTCTTTATTGTGGAAAGATCTTCATAAAAAGATGAACTCTAGTGGGGTTCAACCCTAGGTAGAGTTGATGTTGGGAATGAAAGAGGTTATGAATGCTCTTGGCTATTAGAAAATCCCTTTAGAGGATAAGAAATCACAAGATTATTTTGTTGAGGGAAACACAAGCCATCATTAGGTTAAGAGGAAACTTGAGCTTGTGAAACCTGATAACCTAAAAACCTATTTACATTTTCTGCTAGAATCCCTATTTCATTCCAAGTTTATTTACCTAATTTCCTTCCTAATTTCCCATTTTTTCATATATTAGCTGTATAAAATGAAGGTTATTTAACATGTTTGAAAAAGGGTAAAATATGCTTAAGGTTATTGGTTTATGAATGCCTAAACTAATTGGTTGAATTTGGATGAACATGAATTCCTATAGTTGGAAATAAAAGGGAGCGGTGTGAAGAAAACCATTGACAATCTTTTTGTTATGATAAAGGATTTGTGGTTAGTGGCCAAAATTTAGGCTTTTTAAGTAAATATAGATTATGTTAAGAAGTTTATTTCCATCGGTTGAAAATCAATAAGACTCTTGTTATATTTATGGGTCATAGGCCACAGAGCTATATCAGTTATCTCTAATACTTTAGCTATAAAGTATTCTATATATGCATTTATCCGATGAAAAATAATCTCTTTCTTAATATAAAAATGTATTTCATATTATGATCAAAGTTCTAAAGTAAGGAACATTATAGTAGCATTTCTAATCACCTCATAGACTAGGAGGAAGGGCCCACTCCTTGGGAAACTTGGTGATCTTCTATTCCATTTTTAATTTAAGTATTCTTATTATCATGTTTATTGTTTTAATCTTACGTATAAGAATGCTTTGATGAGTGTATGTAGCTCCCATTTCTATTGCTAAATTTTGTATTTCCTTTCTCTTGTGTAAGAATTCCTTTTGATATTTTATGTGATATAAAGTTATAGTTGAAAAATAGAAAAACTTGTTGGTCCATTCTTGTCACACTGCTCTTTTTGCTCTATTATTGTAGTAGAATTAATAGAACCAAAGATAAAATTGTTTTCTATTTTTCTTTGAATTGGGTATTAAAGGTTTATGATATTTTAAATCTCTACATTTCATTACACTTAGCTTATTACCTCCAACCCTTTATCAAATTGCCACTACATCTTTCATAAGTCTACATCCTAGATTGACATAAAGGTGAGCTGAATTATAAAACACAACAACCATAGATCTTAACAAATAATTAAATCTTCAATTTTATCTCAAAATTTTGACATCATTTCTATGGAAAGGTGTTAAAGACTTGATATTATAGTGAGTTAAGTTAGAACCAATGTGTGAAGGAAAAAGTTCACACAATTATCGACCTTTCCTAGGTAGTTACCCTTGGTTTAGGTTGTATCAATTCATATAGATGCATGAGTCATGTTAGAGATAACAAAGGTATCCTTTTCAAATAAATTGTAGGAAGTAGCTCAACAAAACAAGAAAACACAAAATAAGAATTAGAGCCAAAATTTGTGAACAAACCATTAAGAAAGGAACTCTAGTTGAACCTGATCTTGAGAAGTGTGTGATTGAATCCACTATTGTTGAGTTTGGTCTTGAATCACCATCCAGTATAAAATAAGAATTACCCAAAACTTCAAAATATTCTTCTAAGATAATTACTCCTAAGTTTTCAAGACAATTTGAAGACTCTTATGAACTACAAAGTGGTAAGCCTTTAGGAAGTAAGTAATCTAAACTATTTTCAAATTTATATGCACCTTGGGAATTTGAAATTATGGATGACAATAATAACAATGATGACAACAATAATGAGCAAGCTCTAGCCAATAATAATTCTACTACTTTTGAATTTCCTATTGCTCATCCAATGAAAAATCTCCTATGAAAATCATACCTCATTTTTCCTTATTAGTCGTGTCACCAAAAAATATATAGTTGACATTTTTATGCTCACTTGAGTCTCTCTTTTGGAATTTGGCTTGATTTTGCCTAGGTCTAATGTTGTAATGTGTCCAATACATTCACATTAGGTCTTGAATCTTTATGAATCATTAAGACTTCTAGGTTGTCTTGTAAAGGTGTTGTGAAGTGTTGTAACTCACTTTCACACTTTTCTAGGACCCCTTCATCATAATTCACCTAAATAACACCTTTTTATTACTTATGAAGTCTTAGTTCAAAGTGTTGTAAATTGTTGTAACTCACTTTCAAACTTTTCTAGACATGTCTTCACTAGTTCAACCCTTTCTCATGTATAAATGACCCTTTAATACACTTTCTGGCCATTTTTTAGTGTGTTTTTGAGGATACTCCCATTGGACAACATTCTCTGTAATTCCTGACACCCACTTAATTTGCTTAAGTGGGACTAAGTTTCCAGTAGGGGCGACTTAGTCTATTTTGGCACAAAACTCAAAATAATTTTGAATTTCTGGCGGGATTTTGTCCTCTAACCCTTGAGGTCGATGTGTGATGTGTTATTTTCAAGAAATTTTAGTAAAATCAAGTATAAATAAGGGTTTTTCTCCTCATTTTACATCTCCTACAAGCTCTTAGTTCATCAAGCATTCAAGCATCCAATCACTTAATAATTCTCAAGCGACTAAGTAATCAAGCATAATCAAGTCATCCATTTGAGCACTTCATTGGATATCTTCATATTTCTACATCAAGGGATTGGGAAGTTTATGACATTGCATGTTGTTTATTTATCATTCTCCTTTCATTTCATTTCATTTCATAGGGCTTGATTACCAAAGTGGGGTTTGACCAAGGCAAACCCCTATACTCCAACTCTTAACCATTTTCCCCCTTTTGTATGTGTGTTTGGTAGAATTTTGTATGCATATTTGTCAAGAAAATAGGTGTTGAAAAGTGTTCAAGAATTATTCAAATTCAATCAAGCCATCACAACCCTAATTCAATTTTGGAGAGACTTTTTACCCCATTTTCTGTAGAGTCAAGTGCAGACACCTGTCGAGAAAGTAAGTGCAGACCTATGGCTACTAGAGTTTGTCCCAAAATTCCCAAGATTTGCAGGAGGACTAAGTCACCACTACTAGTGGATTAGTTCTACTTCTAGGCCTAAAAAGTGATTTTGACATTTGTGGATGCCCATTTGGCATATTCTCGTTCCAACAAAGTTTCCTGAAACTGGGACTAAGTCACCCAGCCTGGCATACGTGTTCCATTCAACAATTTCAGTCATTTTTTTAGGATTCTAGAATCTCCTAGCATCAAATTCCATATTCTAGGTGCACCTCTTTTATTATGTTCTGTTATTTCATTATTTACTTGCATTTTTAGGCATTTCTACATATCACATTGTGTTCTCAAACAAGTCACATTTCTTAAGTTTTGCATCATTAGATCATTTCATTTTTAGATCAGAGCATTAGTACATCTTAATTAAACATAATACATCCCTATTTACATTAATCTTCAATGAGGACATTGCTCATTTTGGTCCAATTCTTTCTCCTAGGCAAAAAACCCTAGGACTGCTAGAAAGAACATGGTTTGCCAAAATCATTGTCCACATTTTGGTGAACCAAAAATTTGAACATATTTTCTTCTAATTTTAAGTGCATCCTAAGTTTCATTTACATTGCATTGTTTAAATTGCATCTTAGGGTTTTCAAAATTGCATTTTTGAAAATCTTCAATAGTTTGCATTTTTACATCATTTTTGTATTGAAAAACACTAAAAATTCTACATTTCATTCAATAATTGCATTTGTGCATCTTAAAACCATAAAATTGCATTCAAACATTTTGAGAAATCTCAAAAAAATCATCAGTGGGACTAAATCGCCACATTGGCCGACTTAGTCCTCTTGCATATTTTGCATTGAATTTTCTAGTAATTTCTGCACTTTTATTTTCTGGTATTGCATTTTAGTTTCCATTTACATAATTTATGTTATTTTCACTTTCTTAGACCTAGATTGCATTTTATTTTCATCCACCCCATCTCTTGTGTTATTTGTATGAGCATTTGGTGCCCTATTGACAATCCTTTAGTGAGAAGAAGTTTTAGACTCATGGCATCCCACGATAACACACTCATTGTGGACCTTGGGTTATCTCAAGCTCCTACTCCTGGTATGGAAAATGGTGCATTAGGCATGGATACTACCACTAATACACCTTTACCTTCACATCAAATGCATGTTGACATACAAACTAGTTCCTTTCCGCAAGATAAAGTCATTAACATTCATGAGGATCTAGCACATTTTCAAATAAAAATTTGTCTTGAAAACATTTCCACCACTATCATTCCTGCTATAGAATAACATCCATTGAATGCTTGAAAGTGATGAAGGCTTAGATGGTATGATTTTTTTTTTTTGAGATATACCAAAAAAATTCTTCTAACACAACTTAACTAGCAAATACTATGGTTAGCCAAGGAGGATCTCACATCCCTCCTTCTTTAACCATAGCATCCATACCCACCTATACCACCCCTCAAGTGACAACAACCATGCAACAAGTTATTCATATGATTCCTTCTTTCGCTATTCCAACTAGCATCCCTACTTCTTTTGTGGCATTGAATGTTCCATCCTCCACTACCTTCACCCCTACTAGTGTCCCCTTCACTTATCCCAACACTACATACACTCCATCACCATTACCGAGCTTCCATCGCATCTCACTTTCACTGACCCTCTCATTACATAACTATTTCAAACTATTTGTTCCATGCAATAACAAATATCTACCATAAACCAAAACCAAGTTGCCGCACCCACCTATTATGTTTGTAGTAGCCCATTATCATTGGAAATTTTAAGAACATTGATGCCACAAGTAATTGAGATGCCTAGGTTTGAGAAGTATAGAGGTAAAGGAGATCCTACTAATCATGTCAATGCCTATACAACCTTATGTAGTGATTTTGTCCTTGACAATAAACTGTTAGCTAAACTATTTCCTAGGATCTTAAAAGACATTGCTTTGGAGTGGTTTTCAAACTTACCTAATCATTCAATTCAATCATTTAATGAACTTTTTGATGCCTTTATAAGTCATTTCCATGTCCATATGACTCCTAAAAAGACAATAGTTGATTTAATGGACTGATGAAAAAGTCATTGATTTCATTTCATGCTATCAGTCATTGTATGCTCAAGTAGATGTCAAGATTCTTGATTCACATCTCCAAAAGATGCTTATTGAAAAATTGCAGACTCACATCCAGGATAAGTTGACCATGATGAAGTTCCCTTATCTTATGAATTTATGCACAACCCTTTGTGACTATCGCAACTCAATTACTAGTCGTGATGCAAAATCCACTTCTAACCAAGCCGAGAAATCTGAACCTAGCACTTCAAACAACTCACAACCATTTCACAAATCAAAAAAAGGGTTTTCATAATTCAATTCTCCTCCTCAAGAGCCAAGTCAACCCGTTAACAACCAAGTAGCAGCTGTTAAAGCTGGGATACCTTATAGTTACAGAGATCCAAAACAACAGTTCGCACCATTACCAAACAACCTTCATAACACCATGACCCAACTTATACAGCAACAAATGATTTATTTTCCTCCTGTTAAACCATTAGATACAACCAAACCTTTCCCTCCCACTTTCCAGCAGAATGCCTATTTCCATTATCATAGAAAGAACAGAGATAACACAAAACAATGTAAGCATCTTAAACACATAGTGCAAGACCTCATTGATTATGGTCATCTTTCCGTTTCCAATGTTTCTACAAAAGGAAATACATTTGTTTCCCCACCTAATCAAAACCTACAAGTTTTAACCAATCCCATGCCTAAACATAATGTGTCATTCATCAAAGCTAGTGAAACTCAAAATACTAATATGATGATTATTAATAAAGAGTTTGAACATCTTGATACACCCTCTATTAATCCTATGAATGAAATGGTAGGAGTGATAGACATTATCCCTTGTAAGGGCCAACCTAAGAAAAATCTTGATATTACTTTCACTTCTAAAGATATTCTTCCAAATCTTCTCGATGGTCCTCTCTACATAGCTGGATGCATTTATCATAATCCCAATAATGGGATACTCATAGATCTCGCCTGTTTTGAGAATGTGATCATAGAATAATTTTTGGTCTTACATGAACTATGTCAAAATAGCCATGATCAACCATGAGCATGGATAAAAACACATAATGGTTTCACATGCCTACAATTTGATTGATCATTCTGCCATTACAAATAGGACCTTAAGATGGTGGATGTTACATTCTCTATCATTCCAAAATTGGATCAATTTCATCTGTGGCTAGGATATCCATGGCTTTTCTCGATGAAATTTGTCCCTTTAGTTGTTCACAAATGTTTAAAGTTTTAGCATGATAATGACATATTCACCATTCATCATAGGTTCCTTTTCTTCTTGATGAAAATTGTTGAATTATCCATTCATAACCAATCCCCATCCACTTCCACTATCCCCATCCTTGATGAGACAATGCTTCAACCCAAATCTAAAACTAAACAAACAGTGCAACCTCACAAGCAACCATAATTCAACACTTCTCCTTCTTCCTCTAAGCGTCCCCGCGATCATGAAACCAACCCCGTCATACCTCCTCCCATAAAACAAGTGTATAAAGAAAAAGAGAAAGTGATTGACCTATCTTCTTTGGTTCCTTTTATTCCTCCTTGAGAAGAAAAGGAACCTATGGTGGTTCAACTCACTCTTACACCTCAAAAACTCAAAAATAGAATCAAACAAAACTGTTGTGCTAGGGAGAATATGTGTCATCGTTGTCTACTTGCTCATTAGTTACAAATAGAAGCAAACAAAAAAATCAACCTCCGCCTTTGACATAAGTAATATCTAACTGCCCTCCTCCTCTTGACCTACCTCAAGCTAGTATTGTCCAACCCTCACAACAAAATGATCTGATCCAACAACTGCCACTCCTGATACATCCTTAATTGGAAATTACCATTTGTCCCCTTATCATCATTAACCTTTATGATGATGATGATGAGGAAACCCCTAAAATATATGAAGAGGTGCATAATGATCTAAATTCTTTATTTTCATCTTCCATGAGTTTAAATGATAAATATCTCACACCAAGTGAAGAACTTGGTACATCTCCTAGTTTAGAACTTGCAATTGCCCCATTGGACAGTCAACTGCCCTCGCAACACACTAAACATGACTAGGAGGTAGATGACTTGTTAGATGGTTGACTTGCATTCTCCTTGCTAGCCTTTTTGTATTTTTTTTCCTTTGGTGTTTCTATGTGTGTATGATGTTCCCTCATAATGTGTGTTTGATGTTCTCTCTATCTTTGTACACTTCCTCTATTTTTATCTCTATTCTTCTATTTTTTGTATATTGCCTTTTCAATTTTGTTTTATGTTCTCCTTCGCAGGGATGATGTAAGGTATCAGCAACTCAAAATGTCCCTCCTTATAATAACTAAAATCCTTTTTTTCTTTTATTTTCCTTTCATTTCACCTTTTTTTCCCTTGGGGATGATGCAAAGCATTGAGATGTCTCTAGGCTCTTCCATTAACTGCAGTCCCTTTGATTTGACATTTTTCTTGAGTTCCTTTGGGGATGATGCAAGGCATCGACCAAATTTCTCCTTCCATTTTGAGCCAAATGCTTTTTCCCTTTCATTTCACTCTGTGCTCTCTCTCCTTTGTGTAATAAATGCATGAGACTATAACAATGTCTATTGCATGTCACCCAAAAATGAATTTAAAATTGCCTCGTTCTATGTGTTTTCGGGAATGATGATAGTTCCAAACTCTTTAATCAAAACATTGCAGCACCAAACATACTGACCCCAAATCCATAGACCCCTTATGTGTTTGGTGTGTTCCTTTCTAGGGGGAAACTCCCCTTTTCTTTTGTTTTCCTTTTCCTTTACATAAAGTAGCCTTCCTCAAAAACATATGTCTTGGCATAGGGGCTTTCCAAGTTGGCTCTCATGTCTTCTTTCTTTTTGAATTTTTTCCTTCACTATTTTAAGTAATTGCTCATAGAACAATGTGTAGCAATTCCTTTAAAGTGGAAGCATACATTGGCATTATTCATTCTTAATTCTTAATGCATCCTTGTTACTTTATACAATGCATTTGTCACTTTTTGGATGACATTGGGTGTATTTTCCTTCATAAGTGTGATCTATCTTAGCATATTACATCCTCTTAGTGGCCTGATGTGGCACACTGCATCCCCTAAGTTGTGAATATTCTATTCTTTGATTGCTCCTCTCTTGGAGATATTAGAAACAATGTTTCCTAAGTAACAAACCTTACATGATCCTAACAAGACTCATTTGAATTTTCTTTTGCACTTTTACATTTTTCATTTACATGGCAACCTTGCATAACATAGCTTGCATGCCTGTGGTACCTCTGCATTTGCTCATAAGTTCTAAGCATGAAAGGCTTTGCTTATCTCATGGAGCATGAACTAACATTGTCTTTGTGGTGCATTATTAAATTTATCAGGAGGTATGAATTTAATATGGTTGAGCAAGAAATCCCATCCAACGTGAAAGCCCATCCAGCGAGACAACTTTTCCCCATAGCCACCTACTTGTGTGAGTGCATACCAACTAAGCGTATGTTCCTCACCTTTTGGGTCTTCTCACCCCACAGAGAAATAGAAGTTTCATTGCCCCAAAGTGAGTATACTTGGGATTTCTCACCCAAATGACAACCATAAGTCTAGTCACCCTAGAGTAAGTAGACATTTTTCTTTTTCAAAACAAACAACTTAGATCTAATCCACAACAAGATGGAAATATGATCGAAGCTTTCATTCTTCATTTTCATGACCTTCATGTGTGTTCCTTTGCACTTATGCTTGGTTTTTCATGAGATCTTGATCATGGGGGCTTGATCATCCCTCTTGATTGATGTGTCATCTTACCAACATTTGTGCATTAGGATCCCTCTTGATGTGCATATTGAGCTAATTTAGTGAGAGTTTGAAGCAAGTTCATCCTCTCACTAAATTGGGGGCTTAATGTGTCACCAAAAAGTGTATAGTTGACATTTTTATGCTCACTTGAGTCTCTCTTTTGGACTTTGGATTGATTTTTCCTAGGTCTAATGTTGTAATGTGGCCAACATGTTCACATTAGGTTTTGAATCTTTATGAGACATTAAGAATTATAGGTTGTCTTGTAAAGGTGTTGTGAAGTGTTGTAACTCACTTTCACACTTTTCTTGGACCCTTTCATAATAATTCACCTAAATAACACCTTTTTATTACTTACCAAGTCTTATTTCAAAGTGTTGTAACTCACTTTCACATATTTCTAGAAATTTATTCACTAATTCAACCCTTTCTCATATATAAATGACCCTTTAATACACTTTCTGACTGTTTTTAGTGTGTTTTTGAGGATACTACCATTGGAAAAAAATTAATGCCCCATAATTCCTAACACCCACTTAATTTTCTTAAGTGGGACTAAGTCGCCTATAGGGGCAACTTAGTCCTTTTTGGCACAAAACTCAAAATAATTTTGAATTTCTGGTAGGATTTTATCCTCTAACCCTTGAGGTCAGTGTGTGATGTGTTATTTTCAAGAAATTTTAGTAAAATCAAGTATAAATAAGGGTTTTGCTCCTCATTTTACATCTCCTACAAGCTCTTAGTTCATCAAGCATTTAAGCATCCAATCACTTAATAATTCTCAAGCAATTGAGTAATCAAGCATTATCAAGTCATCTATTGTAGCACTTCATTGCCTATCTTCAGATTTCTACATCAACGGATTGGTAAGTTTATGACATTGCATGTTTTTTATTTACCATTCTCCTTTCATTTCATTTCATTTCATAGGGTTTGATTACCAAAGTGGGGTTTGACCAAGGCAAACCCCTATACTCTAACCCTTAACACTTTTCCCCCTTTTGTATGTGTGTTTTGTAGAATTTTGTATGTAGATTTGTCAAGCAAATATGTGTTGAAAAGTGGTCAAGAATTCTTTAAATTCAATCAAGTCATCAGAACCCTAATTCAATCTTGGAGAGACTTTTTACCCCATTTTCTGCAGAATCAAGTCTGGACACCTATCAAGAAAGCAAGTGTAGAACTGTGGCTACCGAATTTTGTCCTGAAATTATTGAGACTTGTAAGAGGATTAAGTCAGCACTACATTTGGATTAGTCCAGCTTCTGGGCCTAAAAAGTGATTTTGACATTTTTGGATACCCATTTGGTAGATTATCATTTCAACAAAGTTTCCTGAAGCTAGGACTAAGTCACCCAGCCTGGTGCAAGTGTCCCTGTCAACAATTTCAGTTAATTTCTTAGGACTCCAGAATCTCCCAGCATCATATTCCATATTCTAGGTGCACCTCTTTGATTATGTTCAGTTATTTCATCATTTACTTGCATTTTTAGGCATTTCTACATATCACATTGTGTTTTCAAACAAGCCACATTTCTTATGTTTTACATCATTAGATTATTTTATTTTTAGATCAGAGCATTAGTGCATCTTACTTATAAATAATACATCTCATTTATATTAACTTTTAGTGTGGACATTGCCCATTTTGGCCCAATTCTTTCTCCTTCTAGGTGAAAAGCCCTAGGAGTGCTAGAAATAAGCTTGGTTTGTCAAAATCATTGTCCACACTAGTCTTTAGTGGAATTTATATGAAATATCCTAATATTATTTTATTTTATTTTGATGTCTTATATCATAGCTAATATGATTAGCAAAGTGATGCTCAAAAGCTTGACTTGTTTCTAGCAACATTGAAAGATGCACCATTATGATGGTTTATGTGCTTAAGAACAAAAATATTTGCACATGAGAAGAGATGAAGGGAATCTATTCTTAACAAAATATTAATTTAGTCTTGTAAGAAAAAGGAGGCTCAAGATGAGATCTTTTGTATGATGCAACAAGAAGAAAATTTGGAAGATTACCTTGAACATTTTTCATTTAGTCTCAAGAGAACGAGACAAAAGGGATTAAATAATAATTCTATTAAGATGCTTTTTCTTAGAGGAATTTGTGATGAATGTATTGATGTTTTGAATCTTATAGGTGGTGAAGACATTTTTTAAATAAGATTTGATGACAATTGTGATATTTGCAAGAATCATTCAAGATATATTTGAACTAATCCTAGAAAGCATGTCTCCTCTATAAGTACAATAGGTATCACTAAACATGAACTACATGCATTACTTGATGATTTTAAAAATAATATTTTGATTCAATGGGAAA
>VDFB02151349.1:0-36917 GCA_007258455.2 Sequoia sempervirens
TAGGTTGAAAATGGAATTGGGAAGGTTATTTAAACCTCTACAACTTTCTATTTTCAAGTGTTGCAGATGTGACAAGTTGCCAATGGAATCAAGAAGGTTATTTAAACCTCTACAGTCTTGTATGTTCAAGTGTTGCAGCTATGACAGGTTACCAATAAAATCAGGGGGGTTATTTAAAGTTTTACACATTTCTATGTTCAAGTGCTACAGCTGTGACAGGTTGCCAATGGAATGAGGGAGGTTATTTAAATCTATAGACCCTACCATGTTCAAGTGTTGCAGTTGTGACAGGTTTCCAGTGGAATCAGGAAGGTTATTTAAACATTCACACCCTTGTATGTTCAAGGTTGCAGCTGTGACAGGTTGCCAATGGAATCGGGAAGGTTATTTAAACATTCACACCTTTCTATGTTCAAGGTTGCAGCTATGAAAGATTGCCAATGGAATCAAGGATGTTATTTAAACAATGACAATATTTTAGTTTCAAATGCTGCAGCTGCAATAGATTGTCAATAGAATCAAGGAGGTTATTTAAACCTTTGAGACTTCCTATTATGTTCAAGTGCCACATTTGTGATAGGCTGACAATGGCATCAGAGAGGTTATTTAAACCACTAGAACTTACTATATTCAAGTACTGCAGATGTAGCAGGTTGCTAGTGGAATAAGGAAGGTTATTTAAACCTCTACAATCTACTATTTTGTTGTTTTCCAGGCCGCTATTTATTTCGGCTCCTCCAAACTCTTCCTTGTTGGTTTTGACCTTTCACTTCTCTAATTTGGTGAGCTACAACCTAAAAATAAGGTTTCAACAAGGGTTTTAGAATGACATTTATTCTGATACTTTGCATTTGATGGTTGATATTTGTTGCAAGGATTAAAAAAATATTTCTCATGTCATTTATTATGATACTCTTCATTTAATGGTTGATATTTTTTGAAAATTTGGAAGGATTAATAACAATATTTCTCATTTGTATTTGATGGTTGATATTTGTTGGAAGGATGAACATCAATATTTCTCATATGAAATTGAGTCTAGGATGATAGAAGAGAGGCCTCACATTGATTAAAAATTCCAAAATTTGGATGGGTAGTTTTTCATGAAGAATGTCATATCATTGACAAACTATCAAATTCCATTGAGTGTTGGGTTCTATCTTCAAGTCTATTCTTTCTAAGAAATATTAATGTTCATGCTTCCAACAAAATTGTATTTTCTTGATAAATATTATAATTTTTTTTACACTATATATATTAAACATACATATAATTAGTTATATAACAATATAAATATATACTTGTTTTGATTACAAATATGAATTTTGATTTATACAAAATTTTGTCAAATTTCAATTTTTTTAAAAGAAATAGATTCCTATGAAGAATCTAAGTAGCCACATGTTAGTATATCTAGTTAGAGTGTTATGGCCACTTGGATATTAAGAGAAGAAGGGAGGGTGGAAAAAAGAAGGTGACTAGTTGTCAGATGTTATCGTTGGATATGCTCTGGTAGACATATATGCAAGATGTGGAGTCATAGACAAAACACTTGAATTGTTTGACATAATGCCTCAAAGAGATGTCATCTCATGGAATGAAATGATATGATTGCATAAAGTGCACAAAATGGATTTTGCAAGGAAGCTCTCAAAATATTTGAATTAATGAAGTACTTTGGAACACCGACATTGTAAGCTTTACTTGTGTTCTAGATGCATGCAGTCATGCAGGTTTACTGGATGAGGGCTGCACATACTTCACACGTCATTAACCCTTGTTGCATTACATATATATCATTAGGTGTGCATGGTCGACCTTCATGCTCATGCTGGCTATCTTGAGGACACCCTAAACATTAATACTAAGATGCCAATTAAACCTTTGGTGCATGTTGATCATATATGAATATAGGCTGATTATTCCAGCAACACTGCTTTTTTAGTTGGATCCTAAAAATGCTGCAACTTATGTTCTTCTCTTCAGACCTGAACAGTTCTATCATCAGTCACAAACCTGAATATATTATTGTAGGAATGGTCTGATTCTAAGCATGGTATGGCTTCGACAACATGGAATGCCCTAAGCAAAGATATTTGCCTAACCATCAAAATGCAGTTTGAGACTTAAATAACAACCCCCTTAAATAGTATAGCCTAATATTGAAACTGGTTTAGTTTCTTTTACATAGAATGACCTTGACAAAGGTTCCCAAAATGCAAATTGGTAGGCTTAATTGCTGCTATAAATCTTTCTTCAAATTGGAGCTATAACAGTACAATATTGAAGAGGTACAACAAATTTATTTGTAGAAAATATACATCAAGAAACCTCTTAATGCTGCAATTGGTATGATAGGCCAGCAATACAATCAAAGAATTGGTATGGCTAGTACTAAAGATGACACGACAGTAAGAACACAACAATCTCATTGAAATAGATACTTGTATGATGCAGGAATTATGTATCAGCCATTCGAAATATTAAACATAAATCATAACATAATAAATTGATGATGATGGAAAATCAGCAGCTACACAATAGAAAACTGATTTGAAACCCTACACTATAAACTCCACAAAATCTTCAAACCAAACTAAAATACCTTCACAAAAAAATGGAAATACACTTGGAACTGTACCATGACATTGTAGTAGTTTGGATTACTGTAGTAGTGGTATGAATTTTTGTAGCATACTTCATAGTCTAATTTTCAGCACACCGGTGATCCTTGAATAAAATTACTCAATTGGGTAGGAGGGTTTTCATTCTTGAATACAGAAAGAAACTTAGTGGGTTTTTGTCCTCTAAATCTTGATACTAAAAGGGTTATCGTACTCAAGTGGAAAAGATGAACACAAAGTTTGATCTTCAGAAATGGGATTTGTTTATAAAATAATGGATCATTTTCCTCATGCCTAGCTCTTTTTATAATCACTTGTTTTCTATTTTTAGCCTTCTCAAGAATTCTTTAGAATTTATTTTTATTTTTAAAATACTTTGTAATATCACTTTGAGGTACTTCATAATTTAACAAAGGGACATACATCAAAGCATAACAGGGAATTTTTTTCATATGTTGTAGTTACAAGTGCCCTGCTAGACATACATGAAAATGTGGAAGCATAGACAAGGAAGCGAACTGTTTACAAAAATGCCTCAAAGAAATGTGATATCATGGGATGTTGTGATTGCAGGATATGTTCAAAATGGGTTTTTCTAAAAGTTCCTTAGAAAATTTTAAGCAAATGCAACTAGTGGGTGTAAAGCCCAACTCCTCAACCTTTGAAAGCGTCCTTCCTGCTTGTGTGTGAATTGGAGCTTTGGATGAGGGTATGAACATCCATCAAAAGCATATTTGGAAGTATTTATCAGATATTGTAGTTGCAAGTTCCACTTTGAATTACCAAAGCCTTCACAAAAGCTTCTGCACAAAATTCAATAATAAAGAATTTATGCACAAATTCTCTCTTGAATGATTCAAATTGTGATCAATTTATTTGTAGCTTATAAATGTGTAGATGAAATTTGGCGTTCCTTGTAGTTTCCTATGCCATTCACTAAAGCGGCATAAAATCTCCAAACCTGTTAGGTGTGGAAATTCTTAAATATACTTGTACATGTGCATATATATATATATCTGTAGATGTATGTGTATTTATGTATTGCCATATATATAATTGTAAAGGAATACAATCTCTTTTACATAAATATAGGATAATTAAGTAAATGCAAACGACAGACATATAATTAAACTACATTAAATCACGACAGCTGGTGTCAATATTGGTTCATGAATAAAACTTAGTACAAAAGTGTGCCACTTATGACTTTCACTGGCAGTCAAATCTCTGTCTCCGTAATACTAGACAGAAAGTCCCCAAACGTAAAAAGTATTTCATAACCAAGAAAATGTATGTCGATCATAAAAAAAGGTCATTGCAACCAAGAAAACAACCAAAAGAATCCATTCCACCCAACCATTAGAAAATGGAGCAAGTGGCAAACTTCATATGCTTCCAAGAAAGTGTTAGCACAAGGCATTAGAAACCAACAAAACAATATAAAATCTTGTGCAAAAATCTAACAACCGATAGGAAAAACAAATATTCATGTTATGGTGAAAATAATATATTGACCACTCAAATAGAGCTCATGTGATTGAGGTGGCATGAAACTTTAATGATATGTACCATGATTTGAATATAGTGTACTCATTGAAAAGAAGTTTGTATTAAAACTGGCTGATAAATGTAGATAGATGTATATTGCTTAAAAAGCACATTTGCACATGTTTACAATCCAAAATTTTGCGGGGCTTGCAACAGGTCAAGCTCTAAAAAACTCTCATCATTGCAAAGAAATCTATGTAAAATTGGATGATAAAATTAGATAGATATATATTGCTACAGAGTCACCTCTGCACATGTTTATGATACAAAACTCTGCTTTTGGAAAACATGAACTACACACTGTAGCAATTAAATGAGAAGAACTTGTACCTAGATATTCTAGGGCAGCATAGCCATAAGTTCCCATGACCCTTGTAGATAGATATGTTCTATCCCCTTTTGGGCCATCCTTGGCTAGTCCAAAATCTGAGAGCTTTGTGTTATAATTCTTTGAAAACAACCAAAGTTGCTAGATCAGGTACATAAAATACAACCAAGGTTGATACAAGATAGATCAACTGAAAGAAACAGTTCAATAATCTTGTTAAAAGATAGATAATACCATAAGAAGGGTTGTCTGAATATTATGGCCAAGATTGGCCCGCCCACTATGCTTGGCCATTAGGGTACGAAATTAAATAAATATATATTACTAGCACTTGCACCCATAGGAGGTTCAAAGAATACGTTGATAGGAATATAAGGGTAAAACAATAATGAATTTGAACAGTAGGTAATTCATTTTATTTAAATACAAATATGAATTTTAGGATACAATTGATAATTTATTTTGACAAAAGTACTAAAGCAATTTTAGAAATTTCCAATCATAAGAAATGGATTTACATATGTTTTGTACAATGCAAAAGATTAGACAAAGGGTTGTTGGTGCAAAAATACACATAAGAGGTAGGGAGAGACAACTTGCAAATAAAAATACATTCATGTTGATGTTTATTTTTTGTTATCAGTGCACATCTCAATGATGTCACTCAACAAAGAGTTATTTGGGAGCTTGAATTTCTTCTCAATTGGAATATGCAACATTTTATATGTTTTTCTTGCCAACAAACTCGGTCACTAGTATTGATTTTGACAAAGATTTAGAAAGTATGAAGCTAATAGTCTCCATTTTCATGTATCAACAATCCATTACAATGGACCATTCACAAGTACAGAGGACTAGTAGCAGTTTATCTAGCTTTGAGACAATTTCTAGTGTTAAAAGTCTCTGGGATGAATATCTTGCATAGATTTCTTATGATTAAAATTTAAATCCAAGTAAATTCTCTGAGCTTATTGGGATTTTTCCTCTGCATGGTCTAGTCATGATTTACTCTAGAAAGAAATCCACACATACCTTATGGTAAGATTTACCATCTTGTAGTCTATTTAAGCCTAAATGCTCTTAAAATGGTCATGTTTTTGAAAAGTATGCAATATTTTGCTTAGTTTGGCTTTTGATTCCATAAACTTTCTCAAATAGCAAAGTGATTTTTTGATAAGGTCTCCATATGGATTTCAGTTTACTATTACACAAGGCTTAATTGTTTGACTACATTTTCTATTTAGCCTCTATTAACAAAAAAAATCCAATCATGGGAATTTTTTGATCTGTTATAATTAGATTCTTAACATTATTGCTAATCAATATTTTCCAACATTAACCATCTACCAAGGAGTCATTAGTCGATGCCTACTTTCTGAAAACCATCCTACAGAGCATCTTTGTCATCATCTCCAACAATGGAGATGGGGTTTTAGCTCTTGCAGGAATACTAAAAAATGCGCACATACAGTCTTTAATAGGTGGCAATAGCTTTACTGAAAAATGTGCACAAATTATTTTTACTTGTTTGATTCTATATTGACTTATGCAAAAATCAGTAGATAGAAGTAAAATTCTGAAACCTGAAAGAGGAAATCAAGACAAATATATGATTCTGAGCCAATGAAAACAACCAATTACTCATATAAATTATAAAATTAAAGCAATCCAGACCCAATTCAAAAAATTCAGCACTCGAATAGTTCTCTCCAAAATCCTTGATTTGAATAGTTCATATTGTAATGAGCTGAAAGCCTTAAGCACAATAATGGAAAAGTATAATTCAAATTCACTCATTTCAAATATATGAAAAAATTTACAACTCATATGGCCAAACAATATTTAACAATATAATAATACAATATGAAACATTCAGCTATTTTATGTGAAGAAATAAAAAAATGCTTATACTTAAGAAATGAATCATAGAGAATGGTTTGGAAGATGGTTTCTAAATACAATGGAACATAGGATTTAGTAATGCATTAGTTAATTTTATTCTCATTTTCTATACTTATCTCTATTAGAAAATATGCTTGTTAAAAGAAATACCTACTCTATGAACTCCACAAAATAGTTGCATATATATAGAAGGGTATTATAGGAAGAAATCATATCAACTTTTTTAGTTTGTTGGGTATTAGAAGGTTGTAAAAGAAATGGCAGTGACGAAGGTGATGGTGGTGGTGTGTGCATTAGCAATTTTAGTACTGAAAGAAATACTAGTTGAAGGTTGGACTACAGGGCATGCTACTTTTGATGGGGGGAGTGATGGCACTGGAAGTATGGGCCAGTTACAGTTAGCTACTCTTCTATAATTCAATAAAGTCAATGGGAAAAGTTTTACTTATCATTCTTATTGTCTTGTTTGGAGAATTTATAGCCAAACTATATGGCAAGACTAGGGAAATCCAAGTATGTGCAGATACCCATCCTATGGAAAAGTGTCAAACTTGATGCCAAGAACAAAAAAATGAATGAACAAAACAAATCAAAATGCTTATGAAAAAAGTAGCGTAATGTAAAAACTATTGAAATCTCTACTACAGCTATTTACATCCCACAAAGATAAAAGAAAACACCATTGATTTAGCTGAAAACTCAGACAATTTAAAAAAGAGCATTTGACTCTCAATTTTAACTCTCTCTGCATTTGTGGTTTTCAATATTTGTGGTTTTGATTTTAGTATTGTAACAACAGTGTAAGTTCTATCTATTCTATTTCTGCTGTAACTACTTGCTATTTTGTCAGGCTGTTTCCATTTAGCTAGATATCCTCATTCCAAGTTCACTTCTCCATGTGTGAATTTGCAACAAATTGTTCAACAAATCTAAGAAAAAATATCAGAGAAAAAATATAATCTGATTTCCATATGAACTAAGACCATATTAAGCCTATTTTATGGTCAACGAAATTCAACTCAGGTAAAACACAATAAATATAAAAATAGGTTAAACATAGTTTAACCAATTCGATCCAGCAAGGATCCCTATCTGTAAAGATTAAAATTTAAAACAATTAAAAACTACTTGTTTCGGCCAGGCCTGGTATTTGATTGTCAACCCTGCCTACAAATTTTATGATAGATTGGTCATTTAATTGTCAAAATAAAGAGAGCTCTATTAAAATTTAATGAATGGATGGTATAAATTTGTACATATAGTATGGATTATCGTATTCAAAGTTATATTATCTTATAAATAAAATAGACAAATTAAATCACTCAGTTCGTTTGGAAGTAAAATTCTAAATGTTAACAGATTTAGATGCTTGAAATCAAACTGGACTGAAAACATCACTATAATAATATTGCAATACTGCACTCTGAAACCTAAATTTTGGCCATTACTAGGAAACTTGGCAAAATAAATGATTCATAGGCAATGAAAATAACCGACTACTCAATTAAAAGAAATTTGGAAGCTATTAGACGGTTGCATGTTAATCCAGTAATTTAACAGTTACTAATTTAAAACTGCAATTTACTTTCTAACAGGAAAAAAGGTTTTTGAAAAGTAAAAATACGTACTTACCATATATACTGCATCAATTTTGTCAAACAAAACAATCTTCTGAATTGTTATTTTATTAAAGCAATTTTCTTTACAACAATAAAATTATTTGTTTCGAAGAAGCAAAGTTCATGTTGTCAAAATCCGGCACCAACATTCCAACAAATAATTGCTTTTTTGGCTTGCGGTACGCTTTAGAAAAAGCAAATTCACAACAGAAATAAAAGGGAATTGAGTTGGACTAACCGTAGGAATTCATTCAGGGATATTTCAATTGCTCTATGCTATGCAAAATAGTGGACAAAGTGTGGAAATAAAGTGGGTGTAGAAAAATGGAGGTAAGCATTGGAACGAAGGTGGAGGTGTGCACTGAAGAGGAGGGATACAGAGGAGCTTGGTTTGAAGGAACTGTCATTGGATTTGGTAGTGGGAAGGGTAGAATCTTTATTCAATATGACAAATTCATTACGAAATGATTGGAAAATTCATCCAAGAAATATATGCACTCTGAGCTCAAAAGAAATAATAATCAAACTATATTTTGAAAAATCTAATGTATATCAAAATCATCCAAATTCAAGAAATTGAAAAGCAATCAGAAAAAGGAAAAGAAAGGAAAGACCAAGTAAAATAATGACCCAGCTGCAATGTAGACCAGTTAATTTACCCAAATCGATAAATAGAATAAATCCAATGAAAAAAAATTGTGGAGATTGTTAGCTCAAGCCCAATTCATCTCAAATCCCGATCTAAGATTCTAAACCCAAATAAAATGAAACCCTAAATCCCTTGTTTATAGAAACTACAAATCATAGACTCCCAAATCCATTAAACAAAAAAAGAAAGAAAACTTAGAGGAATTCATAGAATTAATCAAACCTTGAATTTTGTGTTTCAAAGCAAGAGCCATAGGTCAGGGTATGGACATTCATCAACACATGTTGGAAGTCGGAAACAAAGAACAAAAACAATATGCAAACGGTATGAAAGAAATTGCAGTACCGTCTAAAGCTTGCTATGTCTCTGTAGTTCCTTGAGAAGCGCATTGATGTGTTGAGGTTATTTTGGACATTTGAACTTAACTAAAAGCCATAAGCCATCAACAATCTTCATATGCCTTTCGGATCTTCATGTATCAGGATTGATTTGGATTTATTCGACAATAAACAGCTACCTCAAAATTGTTTTCCGACAGTCGTGAACAGGTTTACAAGGTGCGTGAGACAGGTTTGCCAGTATTTTCTACACTCGCAAGTGGTAAAGCCTATCGGCTAAAAATGAAAATTATGGCGGGAAGTCTGAAAATTATGGCCAAGATTTGCCCGCCCACTATGCTCGGCCAGTACGAAATTAAATAAATAGATATTATTAAATATATTATACAATATTAAATACTATATAATATTATATTATAATTATTATAAATATTATATAATATTAAATATATTATATAATATTATAATATTAAATACTATATAATATTATATTATAATTATTATAAATATTATATAATATTAAATATATTATATAATATTATAATATTAAATACTATATAATATTATATTATATTATAATAATATAATAATTATAATATAATATTATATAATATATATTATATATATAATATTAAATATATTATAATATTATATATATATTTTTTTTTTATCGGTGATCTCTTTTGACTGGAGCTTTGAACTAGTGAGGCCACAATTTATGGGAGACTTCATCCCCATGTTTGTCTGGTATTAACACCAGTTCGTTCACCTCCGTCATTTTCTACCTCCTACCACCATCTGTCAATCCTTTTATTCTTCTTCTTATCTTCTGTTTCTTCGCTTCCTCCACGAGCTCACCCCTCCTTCCTATCTCCTTTCCTTTTTTCCTTCGCTTCCTCCTTGGGCCTGTCCCTTATCTTCTGCCTGTACTTCGTCACCTCTATTTCTTCCTTCATTTCTTGCCTCTCCACCTCGGTTCTTCCTTATCTCTCCACCACCCGTCCATCCTCCAACTAGCATCTCTGCACGCCATGACCTTCATCCTTTCAACGAAGCTCTCGGCGACCACCAACTAACACTCCCCTTGACTTTCGCTTCCTCCGCTACTCTTCCTCCGTCACTCCTCCTCTACCTCCTTCCATCCTTCGTCATCCTTCCTTCTTCTTCTTCTTCCCCCTTCTCCTACCTCTGTCACCCCTTCCTACTTCTTTCTTCTCTGCCTCCTTCCTTCTATCTTCCTCTATCACCCCTCCTTTCCTCCTTCCTCCTATCTCTTCCTTCCTCTGTGTCTGCTACACTCCTCCGTCATCTCTCCTACACTCCTCCCAACTGCACTTCCTTTACTCCTCCAGCTCATCCTTCTTTTGCTAGTTCCTGCCACGTCCTCCCTTCCGGATTGCACACCTCTCTCCACCTCCGCTGCCAGGCAATCCTCTATTCCACCGATCCTCCAACCACCGTACACCATACTTTTGCAGGTTCATGACTCCCACCACACTCCCTGATACCAGTTCCTCATTCTTGCTATGGGTACCATATGGCTTGAACGCCACCACCAATGACTGGGACCTCATACTTCCAACTGCTAGCAGAGAGCCTTCCTTCTACCTGCGATGGGAGATAATTGAACCTGTGATGCCCTATCAACAGGGCTCGTGACTTACCGTCACGCTGCGAGGTGAACCCTATAATATTATATTATTATATAATATTAAATACATTATAATATAAATATAATATTATGATATTAATAATATATTATTATTGTATTATATTATAATACCACCACTCCCTCAATTCAATTTTTTTTTGTTAATTATCCACTTTAATTGAGAATTTAGTCATCTTTGTCAAACTGGCTTCAAATCATAGTTAAAAACATTAATGATTCATTAACATAATGAGTAATCAAAGTTAAAGAATGTAAATGTTAAAAAAAATTATAAACTATGTGAAGGCCTTAAGATTGCACCGAGAGGCAATGTCTTTCACGCAATAGGTATTTTTGGTGCACCAAGCAACTTAGGCAGCCAAATGGCCTGCTTAGGTAGGGGTCCCATGAGGGGGGCTTAAGCTCTATGGAATATGATCAAATTTGAAAAAAAAATAGAGAAGTAATAATCATTTATTTAGTCAGTTTTATTTGTCTAATATTAGTCATTTATTTAGTCATTTTTGTTTGTCTAATATTAGTCATTTAGTTGTGATTTTACCCGATAACCAAATTAGTCACTTATAGTTGACCAAATTAGTCATTTATTTGCAATATTGTACTAGTGTTAGTCACGTGACTACAATTTTTAGTCACATGACTAAAAGTTTTAGTCACATAGTCATTTATTTGTCAAATTCTACTAGTGAAATGTGTACAAATATGGATACAATTTGATGACATTGACTGATATTTACTCATGAAATCATTAGTTACAGCTTACAGACTCAATTCATGCGCAGACTCAGACTGTCTCTATCTACCCAACCCATACAACCCATACAAAAATTTAGAACCCTTTACAATTAGAAGAGAATGAGAATAAAAAGTAACAGAAGAAGCCCAAGAACAAATCCGTTGATGACATCTGGAAGCTTCATCCACCGTTGATCAACAAAATGAAAAGCCTCTCTCTTCTCTCTTCCCTTTGCAACAAAATTTTCCTATGTTTTTGCAGTAGGAAATTCACTAGAGTTGTTTAGCAACAAAAATTTTTCCCATGTGTGTGAAAACATTTTATTCTACCCTTATCTTGCTTTGCCTTATTTTCGTTTTTATTTGCTGCAGTTGCACTTTATATTTATTCTCAGCAAATAAATCTTTCAAACTTCATAATAGAGCCCATTAGACAGTGAATATTTTATTCACTTCATAAAATTCTCCCCCCATGCCATTTCACGTGTGTTTTACCTAGCGAAGGATTTTTTTTAATATATTTCACTTTGGGCTTCAATGAAAACATTTACCCGTGAAAAACTTATCTTCACTCCTTAAATGGTTCACTTACAATAAAAGACCCCTTTAAAAAATAATATCATCGGGCTCTTTTAGAAAAAACATTTTTCCTGCCCACTCCTTCAATTTCCATCATATATTTAAATCTTTTTCTTATGGGTGAAAACCCATTTAATTTTGCATCGGGCAAATGATTTTAAATTGTAAAATGTTTTCCCTTTGAAAATTTCTTCAGGCCATTAAATAATTACCCTCACCCTCTTATTTTATTTTAAAGTGTAATGAAGGCTTTTGAATAATGCTCTTTAAAATGAAAACATCAAAGCATTTTTTAGACAACTTTGTTTTTTCCTTGCTTTTCACTCTGCACGAGCCCCACCTAATATTTAAATATTTTCCTTTTAACAGTGGAGTTATTTAATCAATTATTGGGAAATTTTAAAAAATCACCCATATCTCCCTTTAACTTCACTTGCTTTTACAAGGAAAAGGCTTTTGAATATCTAAAATCATTGGGAAAATAATTCTCGTGCAAAACTCTTCCTGTGCTTCTTTGTTTGCGGGCCCACGCAAGCCATGTGGCTCAAATTCACTAACCTCGTAGCTCTTGTGATGGCATCACCAATCCCCTCACGAGGTTAGCGATTTACGGTGAAGATTCATGCACATTCATCCCTCACTGTTGGCCATTGATTTCATTGTTTACCCTAACTTCTCATTTTGCACTTCGCAACTGTCGGCTGTTCCTCCTATCATGGCAGCAACCAACATTCCACAAACAATCTTAACACTTTTTCACTGCCTGCATGGGCAAACTGTTCCTCTCCCACCATGAACCCCTACTGGTCTAGGTGCGAAGTGAACCAATGCTAGGTCCATCTTTATAATATCAAAATACCCATTCAAACTGGAGCGATGGCTGCTTCGTCTTGCAATAAGAATTTTTTTTAGTTTCATGCCAACACTTCAAGCGTTTCATCAAGCCTTTCAAAAATTGCATTGCATTCTCCCCTAGATTCTTCCTCTATTTTCTTTGGTACAGTTATGAAGAATGAAAGTAAAGATTATGGAGTGCGGTGTTACAACTGCCAAATGCATTTCCTTAAAAGTTTTTAAAACCTTTCCAATGAACCCGCCACCACTCAGAGGCTTTCAAACTAGATATAAAAACTTTGATACATCCAAAGTGCAAGCACTACCCTTTCATCTCCCAATGCCCTTCACAACAGGGTTCCATGTTGTTGCTCCTCTTTCACACTGCCTGAATGCATCCATCTAGTTTATACCGTCCCTCTAGCTCTCTGGTGCATGGCTGCAAACTTTAAATCACTCTCCACCAATCACATTAGTCGTCCATGCTACATAATGCATTCAAGTAGGTGTTAAATCAATGTATTTGCTATATCGACCTCCCTTAGTTTGAACAATGGCAACGTTTACAACAAGCCTTTTCCCCTCTTCAAAGTGTATTGCCCCGCTCTGTGTGCAACTTCGATGGTCTCCTCAGTATTTTCTAGAGCTTGAATGGCTATTCTCTCAAATGAAGCATTCTTCTAATGGTTATTGTTTTGAATCAACAATAGGAAAACAATAACCAATGTTGATAACCTGTCCCTGACTAGAACATAAAGTGTCATGTATGAAAAATAACATTTTCCATCAGATCACACTTCATATGAAGAGGTACAACTATATTGTTGCACAAATCAAAGAATTCTAAACCAGTTGTTGTTCAAACTAGAATGTTAATCACCGCATTTGGTTTCAGTAAAGTTCTTGAGCTGCACTATGATAATGGTCATGTTATCACAACCTTCCCCTAATGATGTAGTTGGGGCAAGACATCTTTCAAGAACCTTCCCACACACTGCTGAGAGATTATTTCCTGATTTGATGTGTTCATGTATGAAGTTGACATTTTGTTGACTAGACATGGCATCCAACATTTATGTATGGACAAGCCGTCAGATTTTTCTTTTCAGGAAGTAGGTCCTTATTCTGTTTCAACTCCATATCTCCAATTTCCCTTGCCAAATTCAAACTTCTACTCACACGCCCAACATGTATGAAGCCTCCCATTTTAAGAATTAAATCCATTTTGGAAGGGGATGCCAATCTCCCTGATTATTTGTAAGTAGTAAAGAAATAACTCTCTCCATACTTATCACTTGTACAGTCCTTTACTATCATGGGATGAAATTCTCTTAAAATTGGAGAAAGGTAAATGATACAACCCAATCTGAAAAACAAATTCCTTAAGTACCTTCTTAGTTTCAGTAGAACAATTCCTCTTATCCAGGTGAATAAATGTATTAACATAATATTCAAAGCTCAAAATATATCAATGTGGCATTTGCTCATTGCAAAACAAGAATACATTGACAATCCTTGAAGCATATTATGGAGCCTTTCATCTAAAAAAAACTCATTTGCACAATCTCTACTGGAACATTGATCTCACCAAAGATAGGAGACCTCTAAGCTTCCATAATATCTCGTTGAGCTCAAACAACTCAGTAAGATTAAATGGTGTCATGACTTTGTTCCATGGTGGCATGAAAGTGAAATACCACCTTCATGACACTGAAAAATGAGAAGCCTCGACTAGATGTGTGACACATGTCAGGTCCCCTTGTGGGCCCGACTTAAAAAAAAATCGTTTTCAAACTAGTTTTCTGCTAGAATTGATCTGTGGCAGCTTCTGAAGTGAAATGATAAATTGTGTTATCATTAAAATATGCTTTTTGGCATATTTGAACAAGGATCAAAACTGATCAAGTTGGCTCTGGAATCACCTTAGAAAACTAGTCAAACAATCTCCTGGAGCCATAAAAACTTATAGGCATGCAAAAATTTGACCAAAGAATGGAGTACAACAAACGGCTTGACAAAAGAGATAATGAGGTGAAAGATATTCAATGTCAAAGTTGGTTAGTTGGCCTTTTCTGCAAATGCAGATGTTCAAAACCAATTAAAACTCACCCAGTCACCATTTTGAAAAAAATACCAAATCAACTCTTGGGGGACTACCACTGGAAACATAAGCTCTTTGGGTACACTAAGCATGTGTGCAAGATGTATTTTCTTCAACCATCATTCTTCACAAGATATTGAAGGTCAAATTTGACCTCGAAAAGTTTGAAAAAATGCAGGTGCAAAACTGAACAAATTGCATTTGCTTTTGGCCTGGTAAAAATATCAAACATTATCATGAGGCTCTGAAACTAGACCAAGGAGTACATGAATATAGGGAGAATGGAGATCAACAATCCATTCATCATGAAAATCATCCAATTGAGAAATACAAGCTCGAACGGGAGGCTACTTCGTAGAACTGGAAGTTTGCAAATAGTAGAAAAGTGTAAAAACCCTTCAGCTTCGCTTTTCAAAACACTGTCAAAACTCATCATGGGAGGCTAAAAATTGACATGCACATTCACATATGTCAACTAGATATGCTCACAAATGGGTTTGGCTTGAAAATCAACTAGCTCCGAATTGTGACCCTCCAAAGTAGGTCACTTGAGCAGATTTTTTAGGTGCACTTTTGAGTGTGCAAAGGCAAAAACTTCAATATGGGCAGTTAAAATTTGCAAAATTTGAAAGTCCCAACAGTAGACATGTATGAAAAATGTGGTAACATAGACAAGGCAGTGAACTATTTGAAAAAATGCCTCAAAGAAATTTGGTCTCATAGAATGCCATGATAAGAAAATGCAATTGGCAGCTGCTCCTAGTTATTAGTTATGCAATGTGAAGTAATTGCATAACTGCTTAGGTTGAATTTGTAAAAAGTATATTGTAATTGAAATTTTGTCATCTATCAACATCTAGTTATTAGTTATGCAATGTGAAGTAATGCTTTGAGTTTGAAAGATGTGCAATGCAATGTAATCAACGATATGAATATAAACTACAAAATTCTATTTTTACAATTCATTAGTTAAAATTTTTATTTTATTTGCTCTCTATATCTCTATACTATGGAAATACCTTTCAATTTCAAAAAAATAGTTTTTATCTCTTCTACAAATTTTTACGTTTTTTAAAATATGATTTTTCTCCCATTTTTTCTAGATTTTTTCCCGATTTTTAAAAAAAATCTTATACTTTTGGTTTGCCAAATTTTTCCCCAAATTTTTTTTGCTGCTATGCATTGGAAGCATGAAACATACACATGAATACATGCAATATATGTGAAGTCTTCTCGTAAATAAGTGAAGTGTACATGTGAATAAGTGAGGCACAAGTAATTGAAGCATTGCAAAGGATACAAACCACTAGGAATGGAGCTTATTTACACAATACACATTAGATAGAGCTTATTGAGCAATCAATAGTAATTAAAATAAGCATTATATGTAAACAAAATCCATGCCTACAACATTCAAGCATACAATTTACACAATACATGTGATAACATCATTCAAGAATGGTAGTAGAAAAATTAGATTTTGTTTAATCAAAAATCCATAAGGCTATACAATGATATATTGATAAAAGTAGATACAATATATCCAAAAATGTTATACAGGCTTAGTACAAAGGAGCCATATGTCCACATAAAATGTCACGTATATATCGATAGTACAAAACATATGTTCCAAAATGCCACATAGGCATACAACAAACGACCCAAATACATAGTTGTTTCCCTCTAGGGGAAGGAAAAAGATCTTGTGTTGTGTTAGAAATTTGGCTAGATGGAGTGCCTGTTGGTTCTCTTATCTTTCGAACACGCTCACTAGACCTCCTCTCTAGACTCATCTACCGCTGCATCTGACACAATAAAAAGTATAGATGTTAATACATAGAAATTGAATTATGGAATGACATAATAAAATAGTCACTTACCGCAAACAAATAGTCATCATGCACATTTACAACATTACCACATCCACGATCTGGAGTGACACCCACCTGTAGCAAACATCAAGATAGAAATTAAACTACATAAAAGTATCGTGAAAATTTTCTATAATAGACCATAAAAGAGAAAATATAATGTCAAATCGACTAATCTGTTGCATACCTCTGTCAATGGATCAAAACTGGCTATTGCTGTAGCAACTCCACGGTCCATCGTACCACCAACATCACTACGGTTGTCTGATGTCAACAACTGAAAATGAAACAACATATCTAACAATAATATAAAGAAGTTCAGGTAGTCCCTTTATAACTATCATAAATGAAAGAGTAAATGGTTGGCCTCAGTTGAGACTACAGTATAGTGCTTATAGATCACATAATGGTTAAAGTACTAAGTCTACTAGGATAGTCCAAACTCTTGCAAATGCCAAAGTTTAGTGCTCATTGAGATTTGTATTGCATATGCTAATTAACTAATGTTAATGAAGGCATGTTGTCAACATAGTGATAATGCCACAATGAAGTTCACATGAATGAATTGAGGATTACTATGTTAGTAGCAGCTTTCAAAGGGATAATGGAATATACGATGAATTAGGATGTGTCTAGGGTTTTACTATAGCGCATGAAGTTGGTTGTTGAGGTGTGCAGTAGTAATAGAGAGGACAACTTTGGTCAATAATGAGTGGAAAGAAATATTTCTTCTAACGGTGTATATGATAAAATTTGGATGTAGGTGCTATAGCATAGAAGGGATAAAGAGACAAGACCAACAGGGGATAGTGGAACATATGGTGAAATAATAGGGGGTACAATGGGATGGGAGTTGAATGTGATAATGGAATATGGGATGGACTAGAATAGATTAATGGAATGGGCTAGGATGGGATAACAAAAAATAGCGTGAACTATTAGAGGTTAATGGGATGGGATTAGGAGGGAATAAAGGAACATAGGGTGAATTAGGGAAAGATAGTGGGACAAGACCAAGAGGGGATAATGGGGTGAAATAAGCAAGGGTAATGGGATGGGAATAGAAAGGGTTAATGGAACATATGATGGAGTAGTATATATTGATGGGATGGGCTAGGATGGGATAACAAAATATAGGGTGTACAATTAGAGGTTAATGGGATGCAATTAGTAGGAAATAATACTACATAGGGTGAAATAGGAGGTGTCCAGGGTTTGACTATAGTACATGAAGTGCGAACTTGACCTATGTGTAGTAATAATGGAGGAGAGTTTTCTAGAATGAAACGTGGATAAAGATGGTATAACATAGAATGGATAAAGGAACATAGGGTGGAACATAGGGGATCATGGAGTAGAAGGGCATAATGACACATAGGATGGACTAGAAGATATTAGTGGGGATGGGCTAGGAAGGGATCATGGAAAATAGGGTGAACTATTAAATGTTAATAGGATGGGATTAGGAAGGAATAAAGGATCAAGAAGTGAATTAGGAGGAGATAATGTGACACGATTAAGGAATACACATGAAATGTTTGTGTTTCTCATCAATTTTTTAGATTTGTATACACAAAATAACGAAAACTAGCTAACATTGTTTTACAACACCATTAATGAATAAAGGCTACCTGAGTGTAAGTTGTTTGAGGAAATGAATTGTGAGGTGTGGAGGTCGAAGGTCCACTAGGAAACTGTTTGAAATCCAAAGCATGTTATGAGAAAAACATTCAAATATAGCATTCAACTATTCAAATGCAATAATAATATATTTAATACTAGTTGCATACCTGTGGAATCAACGTCGAGAATGAACAAGGCTCTGTAGGAATGGAGCATGTCTCATTAACACTCTGACCCTGAAATTTCATCATATCGAAATTCTACTAATTTAGTTATTCTTAAATTTTAAAACATTTAATTTAATAAACAACATTAAATGAACTTGTAGAATTTTACTTGAGTGTCAATGTCAAATGTATCATTCAACAAATCATCTATGAAATTCATCGCCTCTACAACTGATGTAAGTTGTGTAGTTTCATTTTGAGCACTTTGATAATCGTATGTGCAAACAACACTGCAAACACCACAATGGTGGGGTGGAGCTCGAGGCCTACACGTCTCCTCCCCAACAAGCTCTACTATAGGCCTCACACACTGTATAATGGTCTGGGTGAGCGAGCTAATAGACTCTAGCATGTCGACCTCTACACT
Source organism: Sequoia sempervirens (assembly GCA_007258455.2). Taxonomy (NCBI): domain Eukaryota; kingdom Viridiplantae; phylum Streptophyta; class Pinopsida; order Cupressales; family Cupressaceae; genus Sequoia; species Sequoia sempervirens. The sequence continues at coordinate 19,018 of VDFB02151349.1, forward strand.
GTTATTAACAATGGAAGGAACGACGTCATGCTCCACCATGGGTTTGGCCAAGGGTCTCAGTGGCAACTATGGATTACGTCGTGCAGCAGGTCTATCATGTGTGAAGCCCCCACCTCTACCCTAAAAGTCTAAGATGTCAAAATAATTTGCCATCTTATTGAGGACAAACTCACAATAGAGTTTCCTCAAAAAGTATTGTGGTACCTCATGGTTATTGCATGGAGGTTGTTCAAATACCATCCACCACCACTACTCCCAAAATTTATTTTTAATTAACTCACGGTGGCACCAATGGATGGGGAACCTCCGACATGCATGAGACAAAGGTGTGTTGGTTCTCGGGTCTGTAAATAAGGCATACAAGTCGGCTTTGCTAATTTTTTTTTATTTTCACATCTGCATATGACAAACCACTAGCATAAAATTGTCTCATCTCATGCCTTTTATTTGACCAAAAATTTATTTTCTCGCTCATTTCTCCTACATGAGATGCAATTGACTTCAATGATTCGATAATCCCTCTCCTATAAGGGTGGGTTTCAACATTCTTGGTTAATCTTCCAATTAATTGTTCAATGTCTCTTTTATTGTTTTCAATTTGATTTAGAATTTTTTTTTTGTTCCTTGAGGATGCCTACGAATTGATGGAGGATTTTCAAGTTGTTCTTGTATAAAAGGTTCTTCGTGAGGGGGTGATTGTGAATTCTCAATGGTTCGAGGTGGGGATTCATTCCCTGAGAATCAAAATAAAGTTTTATTATAAAACCTTATTTCAATCTGTATTCTAAATCAAATTTGAATTAAATTGAATAAAAATACATACCTCTTTGCAATCTTCAACCTCTCTGATGTGTTGGCAGCATCCTCGTGAAGAATTGCAAGCTAAGAGTGCAAAAAATGGATGAGATTTGGCGAGCAAGAGTTGCAAAGAAGAAACTCCAAGCCAAGCCGCGGGTTCAACAGAAAATGGAGGTTGAAATACCTTTTTTTCCTTTTAAATTACTTTTGAATTTGGCACACGTTGCCAAATTTGGCGTGCACCAAATAGCCAATTTGGACATTTTTTTGCATATTTTTCCAATTTGACATCAAAAGTATGTCACAGATTGGTGCATTTACCCTCCATTGCTCAAACAATGCACTCATCATGGTGAGGTTCACCCAAACCTCAAACATTTATGTGATATACCATAGGCCCACAACTCCTATGAATGCCTTTTTGTCCTCCATCAACTAACTCCTAAGCATCATGGTCATCAAGTGTCACTCCCATGACATCACTTGATCCAAATCCTCTTGCAACCATTACATGCATAACATTAGCCTTAATAAAATTACCTTAATCTATTTTTACATCAAATGCATCGTGTTATCCCTCATTTACATGACTTCATCAATTACGTTGCATTTTCCATCATTTGTTCGACTTTATCAGTTGTGTTGCATTGCTAATATTTGTGCATTTGCACATCAAATACACATCATTTCCTCCCAGTTGCATAATTTTATCAATTATGCATTGTTTCCTATCATTTGCATTGTATTGTCCATCAATTGTATGATTCTATCAAATGCACAACATTTCCTTATAAATTTGCAATAATGTGTCATTTTTGTAGCATCACCGATCAAATGTGTGAAATTTCCCTTCACACATTTCTTGCCTACATTGCACTTTTAAAAAACCTAGTTTGTTACAGATATGTTGTGGTGGCGATCTTTGTATCTATTCATTACCTAGTGAATATGCACTTGAAGATATATTGTGGGATTGAGCACATTTTGGATAATGGATAGAGAAAAATGCGGTTATCTTCGAAGGCAAAGATTAACTTATGCACAGCACATACGTGTCTTGGGGAGATACAATCCTCCTACCATTGCTATGAAAGGAGATGGACTGGCTTTGTTATCTGAGCTAAGGCATTGCCATAATCTCATCATTCCAAGTGGAGCTTCACAACAATTTTAACCGTGTCATTAATGAAGCAGGTGGGTTCTTTCCAATTATTAAAATTTGTTTTAAGATGAATCTGGTAATACGATTAGATGTCTGAAGAAGCTATTGGCTATATTTTTTCCCTATTAAAATTAGCTCTGATGTCTTAAACAAAGATGTCTGTTAATGGCTGGAGATGTCGATCCCGAGACGTCCCTCTGGTTTTCAACTGGTATATTTATTTAAGACATCCGAGCTAAGATATTTGAACTAGTGTATAAAGAATTTAACAATGTAACTAGTATATATCCTTAGCTAGAAAATATTATCTTCACGATATGTAATCTTATGAAAACAGGCTAAATGCAAAGAAAAAGTGATAAGTTTGTAAATTTGTATTAGGGGAGAGGGGTCCATAATGGAGCAGGTCCAACAGTGGGGATAGAAGTAGTCCTCACTGGACCTCACAGTGGAGCACTTTAATATCCAATTGCAAAACACTTTTTATCCATAAAGTATGCAAAATGACAAATCATGTGATGCCACATTGGCACACCAATAAAACATGACTTAGTGCACCACTATCGGTCTCACTTTTCTTCTGGGCCTTTTGGATACCTCAACAAAAAGCATGTTGATGTGGCATCATATTTGATGATGTGGCCCTAAAACGAAATATAGAAGCACATGAGTTTCCAAATAAACTTTTGTAAAGAATTGGGAGTGATTTGAAATTTCCACATAGAATTTTGAGAAACGCGGAGGTAGGGTGCTCCACTATGGCCCCCTCTCCCCTACTTATTGTCAAAATTAGTAACCTTGAAAGACATTACATGCACAAAAAACTCATGACTTCACGTTTATTTCTAGCCTACATAAATCTATAAAATTCATCTAAATATTAGCCACACATCACAACATACTTGTTGGATATGATCAATAGTAGAAACCTAGCAAATATCACAATATAATGTATGCAACAAACACCTTGAATTGGCAATTTATGTGTCAAATGAAAGATATTCCTTCAACACTTGAAATTAAACCCATGAAAGTTTTAGATACATTGATATATTATTTTATAATAGAAAAACAAAAAAACTATAACAAGAACAAAATCTAAAAACTATGACTTATGAAAAGCACACAAAAACTAGAGACTACATAATACCATCAACAATATTTTTCTTCAAACTGAAATATAATGACTACAACTAGAGATATCAAGTTTCCACAATCCATAATGATGAGTCAATTTTGCTTCTGGTTTTGATTGTGTTGGTGTTTTTTTCATCAACATTTCGGATCACACTCCACGATCCATCATCAGGATGAAAGAGAGCATAAGGAAGAGAAATCTTTTCGTCTTGACTCTTCCTTATGCTCTTTCATCCTAATGATGGATCATGGAGTGTGATCCGAAACGTTGATGAAAAAAACACCAACACAATAAAAACCAGAAGCAAAATTGACTCATGACTACAACTCCTAAATATGATCTGGACAAAAAAATTGAACAATAATAAATTGATCTACAATAGAAAAATACTTCACAAAACATGACACCAACTTCACTTGCAACCTACAACAAATACAAGCACACTAGTAATTGGAGAAACATGCACATCCTTAAAGGTCCAATGCAATTCCAAAGTATTAAAGTAGAAGAAAATAATTTTCTTCTACTAATTTCAACCTCCAATAATTTTCATCCATAGAAGAAAATGTAGAAGTAGAAATGTTCATGCACAAACTTGAGATGAAAAATAATCCAAAAAGGTCCTCTTGAATGCAAACACATGCATATTTATAATGCTCCCAAATTCTAATATCTTATTTGGGATAAAATATTAGTTAAATTAATATTTTCTAAATCCCCACTCCAATTCGCATGCTAAAAAATAGCCAATTCGTAAATCTTGTCATATATTAGTCATAACCATCATAAAATCTACATTTTTTTAACAACTGACTACCTCCCACACAAGTCTTTATAATAAGGCACATTGTAGCCAATTCCCACAACTGTAAATGCAGTTACAAAATTGTCCCAATAAGGACTACTCACCATATTGAAAGGAATGTTGTTGAAGTACCAAAAATCAGCACATGCCATATCTGCATGTTCATACACCTCCTTGCTCCACCCTATAGCTTCCAATAATGGTTGTACTCTAGGTGTGTTTCTCAGCACATAAAAATTATGTGGCTTGTGTGTGGGTGTAGGTGTTGACACTCTACTTGAAGTTAGATGAAATGGAGGCCGATGTGCTTTGGATGTATGGACCACAAATAGAGTCCACTATGCTTTGACATGACATAACTTCATTTGATTCTGGTTGGACTTGATGACCATGACCACCAGCTATGGATGCTGCTATGGCTGCCCTTGTCTTCTCCATTTGCAATTTTTTCTCTTATGTATCTGCAAGTAGGGCATTCATATCTCTTTTTATCTCTTCAGTGGTCCCAAGATATCGCTTGGCATCACAATGAGTAATGCCTGCAAGATGGTATTTGAGGTGATTTATGCCTTCATGATGTAGCTTTTGACATTTAATGAAAATAATTGATCTAGGTGCTAGTCCCTGTATGACATATTTCCAAATAGGGTCTCTAGCTCTAGGAGGACAAGTGTCTATAATCGATGGTGGCACTAATTAGGTGGAGCCTAAGGCTGAAGCTAATCCAAAAGATTCTCTTTTTGTCATTATATGATGTATTTAGCCTACACATACAAAGGGAATGCAATAAAGTTTTATTATAAAACCCTATTTCAATCTGCATTCTAAATCAAATTTGAATTAAATTGAATAAAAATACACATCTCTTTGCAATCTTCCACCTCTCTGATGTGTTGGCAACATCCTCATGAAGAATTGCAAGCTAAGAGTGCAAAAAATGGATGAGATTTGGCGAGCGCAAGTTGCAGAGAAGAAAACTCTAAGCCAAGCCACGAGTTCAATAGAAAATGGAGGTTGAAATACCTTTTTTTCCTTTTAAATTACTTTTGAATTTGGTGCACACTACCAAATTTGGCGTGCACCAAATAGCCAATTTGGACTTTTTTGCAAATTTTTCCAATTTGGCATCAAAAGTGTGTCATAGATTGGTGCACTTACCCTCCATTGCTCTACCAATGCACTCATCATGGTGAGGTTCGCCCAAACCTCAAACATTTATGTGATATACCATAGGCCCACAACTCCTATGAATGCCTTTTTGTCCTCCATCAACTAACTCCTAAGCATCATGGTCATCAAGTGTCACTCCCATGACATCACTTGATCCAAATCCTCTTGCAACCATTACATGCATAACATTAGCCTTAATAAAATTACCTTAATATATTTTTACTTCAAATGCATCGTGTTATCCCTCATTTACATGACTTCACTAATTACAATGCATTTTCCATCATTTGTTCAACTTTATCAGTTGTGTTGCATTGCTAATATTTGTGCATTTGCTCATCAAATACACATCATTTCCTACCAGTTGCATAATTTTATCAATTATGCATTATTTCCTATCATTTGCATTGTATCTTCCATCAATTATATGATTCTATCAAATGCACAACATTTCCATATAAATTTGCAATAGTGTCATTTTTGAAGCATCACCGATCAAATGTGTGAAATTTCCCTTCACACATTTCTAGCCTATCTTGCACTTTTAAAAAACCTAGTTCCTACCCCTCATAAATGTACCTAAAGCTACCCCTAGGGACCTAAAGCTTAGGCACTTACCGCTAGTCCTATACTCACTAGCCACTTGAAGACTTGCACACACTCTGTGCCTGATGAATACTTCTAGAAATGTCTACTATTTCTCTGACTACTTCACTCTGGATGCTCTAGAGGCTCTAGATTTCTTAGGTTGCGGAGTATAAATGAGGATAAATAACTCTTCTCATACCTATAAATAGTACCTAAAACCCTAATTATTTCCTCTAGCCTTAGTTTCCCTCCATGATCTTTCATTCCACTTTGCCCATTTTTTTATCACCCAACTCCATTTTGTTTACCTTTCTTTCACTAGACCTAACCTATCTTCTTATCATGAGCTTGACCCACATATTTTCTCTAGCCAATCTCTTGAGGGAGCATCCTACCTCCATCCCTTAGTACAATGGGGCATACTGGAACATGTCACCAATAAAATTTGTTTCTTAATAATCCAAGTTCTTTGAAATAACACCATAATACATATTATCTCAAAGAGGGGCAAAATGTAGACACCTAAAACTGACTAATGTATTTTCATCTTCTCAATTAAATTTAAATTATTTCCTTGGATACCTGGGGCAAGCTAGGGCGAGGCTAGTTCCCTGTGAGTGGACACCATAGCCCACATACAAGCCCATTGATCAACTACAAGAGCGGGGGGTTGAACCCGAGACCTATGGTGAGCAAACCCACAGCCCAAGCCAACTTCGCTACCTGGGCGGGCTTATTTAATTTGATCTTATCTATTTTCTAATTTTAATTCCTACCCTATCTCAATTTTTCTTATCCATTGATTTTTTCAATTAGTCTCCACCATTGATCAAATATCAAGAGAAGTATATAGATATTCAATCCATTTACAAATTATCTCCTAGAGAAACTAGTGATCATTATCAAATACTATCATTATCAAGCATTGTCAAGATCTCATATCTATCTATTATCTTTGAGCAACTATCATTGTCTTGGCTATCATGTACTATCATTGTGCTAACATGGTTATACTATTTTAAGGAGAAACATATCTAACATTTAAACTATCAAAGAAAGAATGGAGCAAATCAATATCTTTGATATGGTATATTGTTTTTTATTTCATTTGTGCAAAAATCTTGAACTTTATTGAGTGATTGTTAAGTATGAATTTGGTACTTTCATTGTATTGTTCTTATTTTTCATAATTCTCATTTTCATCATCCACGTAAATATTTGATGAATACTACTCATCACATGATTTTACATTTTTTAGATTGATATAATACTCAAAAAAATTTATAAATAATTTATTACTATACAAAAAATACATATCATCTTTAAGTGTCTAAAATTTTAATTTTCATGGTAATTGTTATTTTTTTTCAATATACCTCCACTTTGTAGTTCAAATAGATATTATAGAACAAAATATAATGATAAAAATTCCATGCTTCTTTCACTTGATCTTGTTTTAGACCCCCTTTCTAAAGTGTCCTAATTTTAAAGACTAGCTTACAATTATAGTATTACAATTTGGTTCATGCTAATATAGTTTGGAGTCCCCTTTTATACCCCATCCTCATAAATTCAATCCCAAGTCCTCATTTATTTTTCTTAGAACAAAAATTTAACCTATGTTATTGTTATAATCATGGATATGAATCCAAAACTTTGAAAATTCAAATTCACATTTTATTTCACCAACTCCCTCCAACTAATCAATATGAATTGACCTAAAAATATTTGTGTTAATTTGTATGTTTGATGATTATATTTAAATATTCAATCACTCATATTAATTTTATTAAATAAACTTAGATCATGAAATAAAAAAATTACCTACTTATTTCATTATATTATCTTCACAACTTTTACTTAATACAACAAATCTAATCATTTACCTAAAGAGAACTTAACCTTTGCAGTTGTTCTAAAACCTTAATTCTTACAATCTAATAAATTCTTATAAAAATATTTGTGAACATCATCTTTCTTTATTTAGACAATATAGTTAAGTTATACATATATTTCACATCATCACTCAACCATTGATTAACAAAATTTAAATTCTTTATTTATAAAAAATAATTTCTAATATATATCCCATCCTATTTTTACCTTCAAAATGGAAACTATTATATTTCTAGCTATTTTAATCCTATATTTATTTCACTTCCTTCAAAATCTTAAACTTTTCAACTTTAATAATAAAAAAATATAATTAACTAGCAATCGCATCTTTGTGTGCAATGGGTATGTCGAAGAGCTCTAATTTGAAAAGAGCAAAGGAAATAGAAATTGGAGGTAACAAATGTTTTATGTTGGTGTTTTCTATTGTAAAGTATTTTTTCTAATAAGACATCTATCATTAAATTATAATCAAATAAGACATCTATGAGAAGGAGAGATGGGAGAAGAAATATGGAGAGATAGAGATAGAGAGACTAAAAGATACAAATATAAAGGTCTACAAAGAGGGAGAGGGATAGAAAAGAGGGGGAGAGAGGGAGAGATATAGATAGAGGATGATATAGAGAGATGGAGAAGGATAGGGAGCTATATCTCCTTATATATCTATCTTTATATCACTCTATCTCATTATCTATATATCTATGTCCCCCCCTCCCGCTTCTTCTATATATCTCTATCTCTTCCTCTCTCTCTCTCTTTGTAGTTGAGAAAGTGCCAAAATTTTCTTATAATTATAAAACTATTCCAATTTAAGAAAAAACAACAAACTTTTAGTAAGTTATGGTCTTTTAAATATTTATGAAAAATATAAAGTAATTTTATGACTAATACAATTTTAAAAAATAAATTTAAATTTCTATTATATATTATATATTATACTTTGGGAAAAGTATAATTTTGTCTCCAAATGATTTCATTTAACCCCATGCACACAATGTGAAGTTGACTTTCTCAATGCGAAGTTGACTTTCTCAACTTTTAAAATTGAGAAATGTGGATAGAAGAAAAGACTATCATGGATGTACTACATTAGCAAGTTAGATTAAAAATCTGTTTGATTGAAGCCCCTTAGATAAAAAAACATGATTGAACTTGCGGCTAGAAGGTGCCATCCAATGCTCATGTGTGTGTGCACTTCCTAGTTTCAATCAAAGGTGGTGGACTTTGATCCGAAGCATTGATTTGAAAAACTCACACAGTTTCAAGCTAGAAGTTATAGCAATACATGATGAAAAAGCCTTTTTTATCAAACCCTAATAATTTAAGATGTGATTTCTAGCCACATTTTTTCATTTTGACCTAGAAGCAAGACTCACTATACACTTTCTCCCAAAAATACTTGCAACTTGGTTAGAAAGACTTCTTATTTCATAGAATGTATCAACATATTAAAGGCCAAAGGTCCTAACAGATGTAATAAAAACCTTTGTCTATTCCTTAATTTATATAGCAATAAACATTGACTGTGTGCCACTTGGGTCTCCAAACTCGACATAATGTAAAGTTGTGTGGGATGTAAAATGGAATCGACTAAGAAAAACGATAGTGTTAAGTTTGCTTGCCAAAGTTTCATTGAGAATATAATGCTCCTCTATGAGCAAATCGATTTGAGAAGCTTTGAAATCTAATCTATTAGATCAAAGCACTTTCGCCATCTCCATGTAAACATTTATCATGTTCAGCATTCCCAAAAAAAGATATCAATTACATGACAACTTCAATACAAAAATATGGCTAATTATGAGAGTTCCATAAAGTGAGTATCAAGAAAATGTTTACATGGTTCTCAAAATGGTTTTGAATTATACAATACTTGTTAAGCACAAAATTTGAGAATTGTAAGGTAAAACATGAAAATTTCATGCAAACACAATATATACATGTAACCATATTAAAAACCAAAAACTTGAACACCAAATCTCAACAACTCAATATCAACTTCACCATATTAATAAGCCTTCAAGTCTTAGAAGGAGAATTTATGTTTTTTGTCTGCTAATACATGTAACATCTAATATCTATCTGAATTGAATATGGGGATTCTAGTGATACAGGCAACACAAGACTAAATGTCCAAACTAAATTCATTATTTTTAGTATTGTATTGGGGTTCCATTTGAGAATCTACCCTATGGTTTTGATTTATTTTTTGTTTTAGACTGCAGGAATTGGGTATCCTCCACTATAAACTGAAATGCACCTAGTAAGCTTTTTTCACATGACCAGTGACGTTGGCGCGACACGTCCTCCAGTACCATGGGAACGGGGGGAGACTAAACCTCGTGACCTCTTGCTTGCAATAGAATGCTTTGGCCAATCGAGCTAGGGCCCCCCACCCTGAATCTATTCTATGGTTTAAAATGAATGAGCTGTTTACATTTTTTCACACAGTATATTGCATTGATTTTGGGCTAGCAAGGCTCGGAGCAAAATTTCTAACCAGTGCTTGGAGCAAAATTTCTAACCAGTGCTTGTAAGAAAATTTGTGTCCTAAAGGTTGGCTCGCTCCCAAGAAATCCTATACCAGGATATGCACCAATCACTATATGTGTTGACCCTGGGATTTTATCTATAATTGTAGGATGAATCACCCCAACCTGGATAATAATTAAAGCCCAATAGTCTAAAGAGGTTTAATCTTTATCCTAAATGATTATGTGATGGTTTCAAAATTTCAACCCACACAACAACATCCAAATATATAAGGTAGAGTGGATTGTACTTTGAACATATTGGCAAGGTCCAATTTCTTATTGAACTTGGTTATCAAATCAACATACCAGGGAATTGGATATAAACAATATATAAGGTAAATGGAAAGATATCTCCTTGTGTATTCCACAAGAGGTCTATCATAGGCTAAATTGGCAAGTGGCTTGATTGTAGCCTAAACAGATTGAAGGTATCAAATAATTACAAATAATCCTAACGATGATCTGCACATCATCTAACACACAAAATGCAGAGATAATTTGGAGGAAACACCAAAAATATTTGTTGAAATTCATTGAATCAAAGTACACATTTATACCATAGGATTCACAACCGAATCCAACTAATCCGATCAACTACCTTCTAACAAATAACTAATCACTAGCATGTTCATTAGCAATTAAGTGCTTTCACAAAAAACTTCTAATTTTACAAAGGCCGGCCATATTCATTTTATTAAACAAACTACAATCATTACAAAGCCCAACCATTTATTCTTTATCAAAGTTACCAGTAGACATCGATCTTGAGAGTGCTTATGAAGTTCACTGCTTCAATGGTCATATTAAAACCAGACCAAGACACAATAACAGGGGACACATAGTCCACATACACACACAAAAATCTTCAACCTATGATGGGAGTATTGGTCACTTTACCATTGGAATCAACAAATACCCATACACGCTTCCTATTATAATCCATTGTCACACAACAGTTTTTAGGGACTATCACAACAGTCAAGCCTGAGTTTTCTAATTCAATTGTCTTCTTGGCTTCCTCTCCCAACATACCCACAACCTCTGGCCATGTCTTGAATGGAGCAGTGTTCACTTCAAACAGTTTTTTCTATTGCTCTTCACTGATTTGACCTGCAACAACATAAATTTAGTCACCCTTATGTATACATTAAATTAGAGACAAGACAAGCATAATACTAAATAATGAAGGATACGAAGACAAGCTGAGATTTATTGGAGAGCTAAAGCAGGAGGACATGACTATCATGGTGGGCGATGGAATTAGTGATGCACCGACATTAGCAAAGCTTACAACGTCAAGTTATGTTCTAGAGTGCTTAATTAATTCAAAGATTTTGAGAGCATTCTTGGAAATTCCATGTTGTGCATATCCTGAAATCATTGCATTCAATGAGATGACATATCTTGGGCCATTTTGTCAATCAGTGAACGTGCCTTTTCTATGATTCCACATTTTGCATACATGTCCACCAGGGCAGTTGCGACTGCAACATCTGATAAAATTCCTCTTTTCTTTATGCTTTAATGGATGTCCATACCCTATTCCAATGCTCCTATTTTGGCACAGGCAGGTAGGGAGAATGCTGGAAAAATTTGTGGAGTCCTTTACACCTGCCAATAGCATTTGCTTGAAAGTTTCTAAAGATTTTTAAAAAAATCCATTTTGAGCATATCCTGCAATCATTGCATTCCATGAGATAACCTCTCTTTGAGGCATTCTGTCAAACAATTTATGTGCCTTTTCTATGCTTCCACATTAATTGAAGATGAATTTTGTTTTGCACTAATGAATTGTTTTCCTCTCGTTGTGCAGATGGCTTGTTATGTAAGCCCTCAAACCCCAATATTTTCAGATTTTGTTTACTGTGAATAGATTGAAGCAACAGCTATAGGAAGATTGGTTTTGGTTCACGTCATTTAAATACATTTTTGTTGTGGTAGGGTTTTATACTTTTATTCCAACTATAATATCAGAAAGAAATCCTCATTCCATGATGCTTTAATGGCTGTCCATACCCTGTTCCAAGGCTCCCATTTTGGTAGAGGCAAGGAGGATATAAGTGAAGGTTGTGGAATTTGGGTGTGTGCAAGAAGTTGAGTCCACTTTTTGGCCAAAAAGTGGAAGTGTTTTCCCTGATTTTCAGTATTTGACACATTTGACCTTAAAATTTGAAGCACTTAGAGATGAAATCTTTAAAAAGTCACTAATCATAAAATGTAGTGCTCGGAGTGTTTCCAAATATGTAATTTATTTCAATACCCAGTTGTACAAATTTAGTTTTAATAGGCATTTTAAAACCACTGTTTAAAAGTCATTTTTTTTACCATACCATGCACGTGTACGACATCCATATTTTGACTTAAATTATTGTATTTTTCTAAATCCTTTTGGGAAAAGTTTTATGACTCACTGAAGCTTGTTCTTGATATTTTTTGTAATTTTTTATTGAATATTTTTTTTTTGTTAATTTTTTATTAGGCAAATTTGTCGTTTTGAAAAATCGTCATGTACGACATGCATAAGATGACCTAAACTTATCATTTTTTGATTTTTTTTTTCAAATTGAAAAGAATTGTCTGAAGTTTGTTCTCGTGCAATCCGTTTGTCAAAATGTTATGTTGATCAAAAGTTATTAAAATAGTAAAAAACTCTTATATTTAAAGTTTATGGACCAATTTTATTAGAAATTAATTGAAAAATAGAAAAAATAATTCAATTGCAAAACAAATTACATATTAGAATCTACATTGTTTCATCTAAAATGGGTTTTAATTTAATCAAAAATTTTGCAAAAAGGTTGTATTAGCCCGTCAAGTACCAAACCCAGAGAACACACACAATACATTTTTTTTTTTTTTAAAAGTAATAAAAGTAAACATGTAACATTAAACCATAACCACATAACATATTACATAGAATTAACACTTTGGTTCTCACGGGGCCGCAGCGATTTACTTAACACTAAGCTTATAAATAAAGATAAAGAATATAACATAACCATTTAATTTATGATAACCATATACAATGATACAACTGATAATCATGATGCGAGCATAATAAACATCGCATAGTTACATCCATGATACATCTTTTAGAAGAGTTACAAATGAGCCTAACTATTACATCATTGTTTTAATATTACATTACAATCTTTGATATTGAATTATATTGAATTTCCCAACATAGGGATTGATACAAGAATAATGAAGTATGAAGTACAACTGATCACTGGTACAACTCCACTGCGGAAAGCTGAGAAGACAAGACGCTGATCGGGAACCCAACGGGTGCGGAGCACGTTCCACCCAACCATGTGAATTACAAGTAACTCACCCCCCGTGCTCAGAGGTGACGAGGAAGTGAACCTGACCATAAATGTCAAACCGACTCAATGACAACATGATACAAAACAAGTACAACTCAAGCATGCAACGCACAACCAATGACGTTCTCAAATCACAAAACAAGTTAAAACCAGAACCTGTCCACAATAACAAAAGTACCATCAATTAACAATCATGAAACACGTTCACAAGAATTCAAAAGCATCATAAAGAGACAATATCCAGAATACACTTCCAAATAAATCTAAAACAATAACCAGAATACAATTCCACATAAATCCGAAACAACAATTCAGTACACAATTCCAGAGGCAACCAGAAACAAGGCAAACGGGTGTCAAGTGGGGAGGATCATCGCATAGCTCTCATGGGATCCCCTGGCACTTCCTCCAACCGAGGCGCCGGCACCCAACTATGGATCCCCTAGCCCTAAAATCAGAAACAACAAGAGATTACAATATCCAGAAGCAACTACAAGCAAAGCACAAGGGTGTCAAGTGGAGAGGGTCCTCACATAGCTTTCATGGGATCCCCTGGCACTTCCTCCTACTGAAGCGCCGGCACCCATCTATGGATTCCCTAACCCTCAAAAATAACATAAATATAACCATATTCAGAGGCGACAAGAACAAGAACAAGGATGTCTAGTGGAGAGTGTCATCGCATAGCTCTCATGGGATCCCCTAGCACTTCCTCCAACTGAGGCGCCGGCACCCATCTATGGATCCCCTGGCCCTTCCTCCTAACTGAGGCGCCGGGACCATAGGGTAGCTAATGCGGAGCCGATAGTCTCTCATGAAGACGAGACTACGACTTTGCCAACCACGGCCTACTCAGTCTATCACTAGTCTACGGTAGCCCTAATGCATAGACGAGAAATCCAGTTTTAATTATCTTGTATGTTTTACTACCCATCCCCCTAAATTCTATTTTTAGGTTATCACTTGTTTAACTACTCTTACGTGGGTTCCCCTGGCACTTCCTCCATCCGAGGCGCCGGCGCCCACGAAGAGCCACTCTCCCTATGACCTTTAACATATCTCAAAACAGGAAAGGGTTGAACTATAACATAAAGAACGAAATACCAAAACAAAAACCATGCGAGGCATTAACCCTCTCGCATCACTCATAACCAAAAGATCTTACAACGCCGTTCAACCCTTCCAAACAGAATGCCAATAAGTTTCAACTCCGAAAATATAACCAAAACGAGGATAACATTTAAAGCATAAAACTCAAACGAGACACACGAGGCAAATCCATCTCGCGATAAATCGTAATCATGACTACAACCACGTACAACCATTCCAAATAATAAAACTCAAAATCACGTAATATTCTAATCACAAAGATACAAGTACAAACATCAAAGAATATAAAACATGCCTCTGGAGAAGACCAAGGTTTACAATAATCCAAAAGAGGTTCAAAACACAACAGAAATCTTACATCACAAGGATCAAGTCAATAACAATAAATAGGAGACAATAACAAGATCACACGATTTTCTAACTCGAAAAGACGATTTGACCAATTACGTATAAGATCTCTATCTCACTCGACATAGAGTTGAAAAATAAAGACAATAAAATTAATGACAACTTATCTAATTTGCTTTCTTTAATTACTCAAAGATAATAAATGTCATCAAAACAACCAGTCTACTTTTAATCTATTACATGCACTCTGTTTTCTTGATAAAATTTTACCATAAATATTTTATAATGAAAAGATTTTACCCTAATATTCAATTTTATTCAGAATAATCCACACATTCTAATATTCCTTTTAAAATAAAATAAATATAATCAAATACAATAAAATAATTCAGGTCAATTAATTTTTATATATATAAAATCATTAATAACCAATTAAATTTTATTATACTAAAATCATTAATATTTTATTTCTAAACAAAATTATATTTTATTTTTAAACTAATCTTAAATAATAATAAAAAAATATAAATATATATATATACATATTTATTTATATATATATATATAAATATATATATATATAAATATATATATATATATAATATAATTTAAGATTTAAAATTTAATTAAAAAAAAAAACAAAGTTTAGTTTGAAAAGGAAGGCCCATATTATTCTTTGTGTTGATTACTGCAATGATCCGAATCTTGTGCCTGTGATCATAACTCTTCACGCACAACGATCTCTGAATTCATGTCGCCGTCCAGCGGATAGGGAAGAGTGCGGCCTCCATGGTCAACTTCCCACCCAAATATAAATATAAAAAAAAAAACATACTTCTTTTTTTTTTTTAAAACGAAATTCATTTAAATTAAATTTATTTATTTTGAAACATAAAATCGCTCGGGTACGGGCGCCGTCGGCCGATTCGGCCACAGAAAATTAAAGAAAAATAAAATTTGATTTACCAAATCTCGAATATATAAAAATTACTATGCACAGAACATTTAATTAATAAATATGTGTATATATATACGAAATTTGTATATATATATATATAGAATATAGTCATTAAAAAAAAACTACAGAGGAATAATTCTTTTAATCACAGGCACAGAGGACAGAAAGCAATATAGAACTATTTTATATCAATGTATATATATTTATAGGTATATACATTCATCTCTGAATATATATATAACCTCATAAAAGATATATATTTTTTTTTTAAAAGAACAGCTATGTATATTTTCAAGACAAACAAAGAAATTCAATTCAAGATTTTAATGTCTGTTTTTCCAACTCAACAATATTTGATACCAAAATGAAAGAGTAGTTTTCAGTAATTTTCACTATTCCCTAAATTTCTCTGTTCTAAAGTTTTATTTCTCTTTCACCAAATAATCTAATTTATTTTTCCTGTTTTCTTAAAATAGAAGACCAGAGAGAAGAAGTAGATTAAAACCTGGAGTCCTGCGCTTATTCGAGAACCTGATGAAGATTGTTTCCGACGGACTTTACGAAGAGTTCCTTGATCGTGCCTCCAAATCTCTTCTACAGAGTTTCGCCTTCGAACCTGGATCCTATTTTGTTGTTCAGAAGACTCTCTAGAACATTCACCAGAAACAAATTGACAACCTCTCTCTATAACTCTCCTCCAAATACAACAGAAGATTTCAAAACCATTTCTAAAATTTCAGAATACCAAGCCAATCTCTTGCACACTTCTGTAACAAAAATCTCTGTGTGTGTAAACTTTCCAAAAATTCTTAATTAAATAATAGATAATAATCCTCCCTTCTCAAAGACTCAACCCAATCAAAAATAAAAGAAAATCATTCTTTAAAAGACAGCTTTTTACTCAGAACTGTATTCTCATTGGCTCACACCATCTTTTATTCTTTTTATTTGTTTTATTGTTTTAATTTCCATTTTTGCAACTTTTCTTGCACATCACATTACCTATTTATTTTAAATAATTTATTCTAATAATTATCCTCAACCAGATAATTAATTAAAATAAATAACACAATTTAATATTTAAATTATCATTAAATAAGCACATGACATTTAAAACATTTAAATATTTAAATGTTTGTTTATTCTAGCATTAAGATAAACAAACATTTCCAACATTTAATTAACTAATTCACAACTTATAAAATAACAACATCAATTAAACAATCATAACTTATAAAATACCAC
This sequence comes from Sequoia sempervirens, assembly GCA_007258455.2. Classification (NCBI taxonomy): domain Eukaryota; kingdom Viridiplantae; phylum Streptophyta; class Pinopsida; order Cupressales; family Cupressaceae; genus Sequoia; species Sequoia sempervirens. The sequence continues at coordinate 36,096 of VDFB02151349.1, forward strand.
ATTAATCAAAATACGACAAACACAACACAAACCACAATGACGACAATTACAGAAATGCACAATACCAAATCAACGAGACGACCTGACATCATGGAACGGGAGGACTTCATCGTCACCTCTGTTTCAACATTTAATCGTTGGGTTATTGGTGCTCGCCCTATCCTGCCGAAGCAGGTGGAATCGAGACTTATACCTGCAAATCCTGCATACAATTGAAGTTGTGTACATGTGCATACATATATATATAATCGTCAAAGCATTAAATCAAAGTATTGCATTGTGAGAAGGAATCGCAACATAGCAAGGCACTCGCGAACGAGTGATGCCATATTGTCCTTCATCACACCTATTCTAACAATTATAATATAACCAATAAATCAACATTTCTAACTAACAATCATCTCATAACATATCTAATTAAATCACTGCATCATATCATAATTTTGAAAATCAACTAATATAACCAATCATACTGTCATACGAAATAATCATGTCCATAATGTAACAATAGCATCATCTAACGTCTAACTAACCAAATCAAACAATAACATCATCGTCACAAGTAGCAAACAACTGCATTGAAAAATACTCGGCGTCCTACCCGGTAAGAGGAGGGTATTACATATCCCCTCATAAAATAGAAACACTCACGGGCCGGTAAACAAAAGGAAATAAAGATTCCTAATGCGGGCATCCACCCACACCAAGGCGGTGAACTAATCACCAATAGAGAATAGAATCAAGCTCACACATAACAGTAACAAATAATATTAATAAGTATTAGTAACATGGGGGTATTACATCCTCCCCCCCAAGGATATG
>VDFB02151350.1:0-21323 GCA_007258455.2 Sequoia sempervirens
TGTACATTTACTGGAGGATTTCTAGGTGCTTCCTGAGACATATTTTTCACAACTGGTGTCTTGTATAGGCTTCCCAGGATTGTGTCTCTTACTTCTGAGATCTTCATCAACTCATATAAAGGAAGACTGACTTTTATTTTCTTAACTTCTTCTAGCACATAAGAACTTAATCTTTTCATATCATCTCTTGGGAGATTGTCCTTCTGCGGACGTTGCATCACATGGATGGGTTGCTGGACAGTTTGCTGTCCGTTTCTATTCTGCATCATATTCTGCTGCCTATACTCTAGAGAATCCCGAGGCAAATTTGGATTGTTGCTCACATTGGGATTTGGCGGAGTCGCAAAATTATTCGGAGGAATTGAGGACGTCAAAGGCTCCTTTTGATGGTAAGTCCTCTGGTACACTTTGGGTGGTGCTCCTCCGGAGGTCTGAAAAGCTTGCACCTCTCTTCTTCCTTCTACCAAAACACTGTTATTGAGAGGTGGGAAAATGTAGTTACCTTGATCCTGAGGCTCCTCTGAATAGCCATCTTGAGCTTCTGAATACATTTGAGCCTCTGAATAAATGTGAGCTTCTTCAGCTTGATTATCTGGCGCCTCCACGGGACCATTTTCCGAAGCTAGAGGAAATCTGTGATTGACTTCTGGTGGCGTGTATCTTTGATATTCAGATACGACATTGACATTTTCTAGAATTAGTGCTTGGTCGTATCTCTGTACTAGGACAATTTCATATCCTGTAGTTGGAGGATTCTCAATACCCTCCATACTTTTTACTTCTCCTTTGAAGATATCAGTAGCAACTTGAAATTCATGGCACTGTAACTCCGAATGCTGACTTGTGTTATGAAGTCGACACCATCCCGACATAGCAGCTTCTGCCAAGAATACTCTGTCCGTGGGGCGGCTCTCTGGAGGTGGCGGGTTATCCAGTGGTGATGGAACTCCTCCATTGTTTGGTCCAGTATTCCAGGACCTCTTTTGATATCCTTGATTATTACTTCGATACCCATGGCTGTTGTCGTGTCCATGTCCTTGATGGGCATCTTGATGGTGTGGAGGATTATTCTGATATCCTCGATTGGCACCTGGATGTGCCTGATAGTTCTTCAACCATAGACTGCATTTGATTATTTTGGTTTCTAAGGTGAGTTACCTCAGATGACAGCCTTTTCATTTGCTCTACTAATTCCTTCATTTCATCTTTCTCTTCTTGCGTCCTTGCTGCTGGTACTGTATTCTGGAGGTAGACAGGCTGTGTAGCTGGAGTCTGGGATAGAGGTATCCCAGGGTGGATAACCAATTGATTAGATGGTGCTGGAACTGGATTTAATGATGGAATCTGCTGGTTCCATGCTGGTCCAAGTGTTTGCATTTGATTGTTTGTCGTCGTCAAGCCTGTGTACAAAGAAGGCCCAGTTATGTTTTGTCCCATATTCTGACTCACTTCCACAGCCTTTGCGTATGCTTGATTCATATCCGCCGGAATGGGATGAGCTTGTCTCACGAACATCGCGGTCAATGGGTCCAAGGCTGCATAATAGTTTTCTCTAGCATCAGCAACAATGTATGGAGTACGTAGCCTTATGAGAGCTCTCTGGAATCTATTATTGAAGGCGTGGATAGGCTCTTTGTCCTGTCTTCTCACCTCCGCGAATTGGCGGAAGAGCTCTACTGCGGTAATCGGAATACCAAACTTTCCAATGAAAGCTTCTTTCATTTGCTCCCACGTTCTTATAGACCCAACTGGCAAATGTATAAACCAAAAGTGCGCTTCTTCCCCCAAGGAATACGGGAACAATCTGCAAGCTACATCTGCATATGCAATTTGTCTATTTCGCAAATGATCTTCAAACATCTTGATGTGATCCTCAGCAGTACGGTTTGGGTCATTAACTTGATACTTCGTGCAGAAGTGCTTCGGATTCTTAGGCATGTCGTGATAATTGGAAAACTCGAGAGGGGATGGATTAGTAACTAGCCAAGTAGCACCATTTGGAGCGGGTTGGCCTCCTTGTTGACCTCCTGGTTGAGCCATTGCTTGAATTGGCTGCCACCTTTGATATACAACTACTGGAGTTGTTTGCTGTTGTTGAGGTGTGGTAGCCCGAACTAGTTGTTGAATAAACACTGGTGTAGAAACTTGGACTGTTCTTGGTTGAGCAAACCTTGAGACACTTGGTGGAGTTCGGAACAAACTTGAAATCTCTTCTCCACTTTCTTCACTTGATTGAACTTCCTCATTCGAAAATACTTCTTCGCTTGACTCAACTTCTTTACTTGAACGAACTTCTTTCTTCTTCCTTGCCCGAGTAGGTAACTCCAATTCCACAAAGTCTTTGGATGAACTTGGTGTGGACCTAAAAATTCTTTTCAACTTATCAGGTGAGAATGAACTAATGCGATCCAGGATGTAGCTGATTACTGTCTGCAAGGAAGAGGGGCGAGTGGTTGTCTTTGATTAAGCAAATTTCTTTCAATTGCAACTTGGATTTCAATAGCCTTCTCTTCTTCTTCCTCCAACATGAAGCAGGTTCTCATATAATGAGCGTAGCTCTCCTTTGTTTTCCAAGCAAGATTGTTCAGTCCCGAGAGGATGTCTTCTTGGTCGTCGTTGAATCCCAAATTAGGCTGCAGCACTGGGAATATCTCTCTATGCGGTAGCACCATCTTTACTCATGATATGTTCTTCTTTCTCCAATGAATTTCCTTTGAATGAAAATCCCTTCTTACTTGAATGTGATTGCTTCACTACAAAGAATCCTTGAAAGGCCCTCCTTCTAGCGCCAGTTCTGTTGACGTGGTTTTTGGGACCGCACCAACACAGAACAAAGTTTCCCAATGGATACTCTATCCTCTCTTGAACAAAGTATTCAGCATGCTAAGATTGCGAGTGAGTTCATGCTTTCAACTCCAAGGTTCCTTAAATGCGAATAGACTCAGTTGGCTGATGTGTATTGCTGTGTACTTACGAGGGGACTTACACAATTGTTCAGACTTCTTGCAGTTAACAGTCCGTGTATGATTTGAAGGGGATTCTTGTGTGTATGATTTGGCAATGTAGTATGTTTTCCTAAAGCTAATCAGAAATGTGCGGAAAGTAAAAGAGTATAGGGCCTAAGAAACTTATACTCTATTCTAAATGCAGGATATGTGGAGCTAAATTTCGGCAGACTTCAACCAAATTTCACCTAGCCTCACGTCGGACAGCCTCAGCAAAATCAGTGCAATCTTCAAAGGGATAGCAAAAGATGTTCAAATTATAATTTGGCATACATACACCATCAGAACGACGCATATAGGTATACAAATCACAATCGAAGTTAAACTCAAGATAATTTCCAGTGGACCACGCAAGGCGAACTTATCATCAACAAGCCGCTAGTGGTATGGAATGAAAGAAGCTACCTCAACAAAACACCACACATCAAAGTAAACTACTTGCATGAAAATTAAGCTACTTGGATTCGAAAGGAAGAAGAGACCTTGCTAGCTATTCATGACAAGACGAATTCCACCATCAATGAAAAGATCTATTATCATGAAAAGTGTTACACAACAATCTCCACAAAAATTTTCAAAGGGAAAACTTTCTTTCTTCTCCAATATGCAAAATGTCTACAATGTTCTACTCTCTAGCCTCTAAGCTCTAACTCAATTCTGACTCTGATCTAATGAATTACAAATGAGGGGGACTCCCCCTTTATATAGTTAGCCAAGTCCCAAAAGACGGCTAGGGTTACAATCAATAGAGTGGCCAAAATCGTGCCACCTCAGCCCTAACCCTAAAAACTGCCAGAATAGGGAGTGGTACATTAAATGAATCAAAGATTCCCACTCACTCCCAAAAATAGTAAAGGCAATAAATACAATCAGGTCTTCTAAGAGATCCTAGATCTAGTAGTGCATTCCCATTTTGCTTCCTCGGTATGAAGCTCAGCGAACTGCCTTGAAGTCTGACCTCAACTTCTGACTGAAATGGGTGGAATGCAGTCTAGCTGAAACTCTAGCTTTCTGCTTGTGACTGAATGCTCATGCCTTGTACAAGATTTTCTCCAAGCAACCAAGGAATCCTACGTGCTCTGGATCAAACTGGAGAAAGTGGAGGTGTTCTCAAAGTCATCCTGTGTGAAGGTCTTCACCCCTGAAAAGAAAGGTACCAGCCTACCCCTCAAATTATCAACACTAACCTCATCTGGATTCAACCGCCTAGCAAATATGGCCTCAAAGGTATTAAGATTGCATCTATAATGTTGGCCATAGCTTTATGTACTCTAGCTGAATCCACTTGTGCCGCATCGAAGAAGCCACGCCCTGTGATCGCCGAAGAATACCACCGAGAGAAATCATATCGGTCATTCTCATGAATGACACCTCCATCAATCAGCAATTGCAACGGCACATGCCTTAATGCCTCAAGACGCTGAATAACTTTACTCTGATAGATGGAAGCATCGCCCCAAGCATGATCTACTGCCTCCATCAGGTGTATTTGTACCCAAATTATTTTTGGCATTACGTATAAATTAGGCTAAATCTTGTTAAAATGCCATGTTGAGGCGGTTTAGAGTCAAACCAATCATAGAATCTTGGTGGGTTTTACGTCTAAGAACCTGCGTGCAAAGAATACGAAATTTGAAAGTGCGGGTTTTAAGCTATTTTGGAAACCAGAAATAGGACTTTCCAAATGATCCCGAAAATGATTTTGATAAGTTAAAGACTTCCGCGATCACATTGGTCAAGTCAGAATCATCAAAAAACATGTTTTACTCTGGTGGGTCTATTTCTATTTTTCAGGAACAAAGTTAGAACCTCTGCGACCATTAATGGCAGATTGGCCAGTACCAGGTGCTGAAAGCTAAGCTTCAAAAGCTTCAACGACACAACCATGGCGGAAAAAGTCGAAAAGATGCCGTTTGATGAAGGAGAATCCCGAAATTGAAAAAGATCAAAATTTGACTAACTCTGGAGATGTTACGAAGGGGAGATTGCTCACATGTTGAAAAGGCGCCTTTTTCAAGCAGGGGCGCCCATGATCTTTGAAGGTCAAATAAAGTCAGTAAGATCATCCGAAGCAGTCATTCTCAACGTTTGATTGCTGGCTCAACAGTGAAACAAACATCCAGATCATCCGATGAACAGATCACTAGCAATTGCTGATGAAGCAAAAAGAGGCAGTTCAAGGAAATATCAGGAGACCACAGATAAACGACGAAGTTCTAGAAAAAGAGCCTTTTCAAAAGAAAGGCGCCCTTTCTTTTGGACTTCCAGATGCTGACCAATGACAAAAGGCTTCCTAGGATAACCTTCTCAGCCCAAATAGATCTCGGAAACACAACTGCAAGCATCAATGTCTGTCAGAGCAATCAACAGATAATTTGGATCAAAGTAGGCAACTTGTCAGATGAAAATAATCAAGCTAAAAGTCAAAAGCGCCCTTTTCAAGGAGAGGCGCCCTTGAATAAAGGAACCGTAATTTGAGATTCAGATTTCCTGAAGACAGTCATTTCTGGCGAAGCAGAGCTAGGAACCTGATAAGACATCAAGTGAAAACATCTGACTCTCCAATCAACGAGAAATCCAGTTCAAGGCACGGGAGGTCATTTCAAATAAGCTGAAGAACGAAGATTGAAAAATCACTAAGGCATTGGCAAAAGCGCCCTTTCTTGGGAAAGGCGCCCATTCTTTTGGAGCCCTAAACTCAGTTTTTATCAGGCAGTCTCCCAAGCACTTCTTTCCAGTATGGATCCAGCTCCGCAGTGAATGTGTCCGTGACATCTCAGGGTCAACAGACAACGCTAGATTCAGGATCAAACAGGGGGTTTTCAGGAGAGAAAATACTAAAAAACTTGCAAAAGATGAAAAGGGACGCCTAAAAGAAGTCAAAGGTCATTTGTTGACTAAAGTCAAAAGCTTTTTGAGTTAAAGTTGGCTAAAACGCGCCACGATTGGTGGAAATCACCTTTTTAACTTCAGATCAAACTCAAATCACCTTTTGAGCTTGTGTTAGGTCCCCAAATTTGTGGATCTGAAGCACAAACATATATATTCAAGGAGATGGCGTCCCCTTTTCATTATTTCATTACAGATTCAAAGATAAAAACAGCCACAAGCTCTCAAGGACGCCATTGAAGATCTGAAGGAGGTTTTCATCCGTTCTTCATTTTTATTTGCAGATCTGAAGCAGGAAAAGATTGCCATTTTGAGGATTGGGTCAGAGATAGTTTTTTGAAGATCAGATAAAACTTCCAATCCACCTTCTGTCTTTTTCCTCTCTTCTGTCTTAGGTTTTCGCGATCTCACCGTAGTGCTACCGTGCTACATCGACGATCAACCGGTAGATTCAAGATTATTTCCCGAGAAACTATCTCTCGGTCAGGGCCTTTTCCAAAAATCAGCAAACTTGTCGCCTCTATTTTTGGGGGTTTTTCCGAAAAGTTTCGCATCCAAATTTCTTTGAACTCGGGTTTGTTCAAGATTGAAGCAATCTAACAAACCCATGTGCCGCATTTTTCCTAAAAAATACTTCTGCTAGGACGCCATTTTTAAGTGGTTTCCGAAACACCTAACTAGGTCAAGCTTACAGTCAATCTTCAAGTTTTTCAGGATGCAGTACCCCCAGGTGCAATACGAGACCAAGACGGTCTTACTCCATGATTACCTGAAAACAGTTGACACAAATCTACACCAAGTAAATCCAGTGGTCGATTTGGAGCAGTTAGAAGGCATGAATCAAATAACATTGCAGAATATCGAAGAATCCGGGTTGCTACAGGCCGCATCAATTCCCATCACACTACAAAGCGTAGAGCTTGTAATCGCTTGTATCAAGCATTACAACCCTACCACCAGAGAAATCAGAGCAGCAGATGGAAGAATTGTTTGCAGTTTAAAGCCTCAGGATATCGAAAGATGTTTTGATATTCCATCACATCCTAATAGCAAAGTCATATCATTGACGGAATGTGAAAAAGCATTTGAGACAGCTAAGGACAAATGTCAAAGGATTATGGCCGAAAAATGGCTAAAAGTGACAAAGGCAAACTTGCCTAAGCCGTTGGGACGAGGAGAATGCAAAGATGAGTACGCAGTGTTAATCACTCTACTCAATAGAATCACTGGAGAAGAAGATGGTCGTCAATTCCAGCCATGGATGTACTATGTCATCGCTAAAATCATTGGCAGAAGGGAATACTATGACTGGGCCACTTTGATCAGTGACACACTCCACCGAACAAATCACTAGGTATCTGGAAGCTCATAGGTTCCACATGTGCTCTTACCTGGTATACTTGATCGCCTTCCAAGGTGAATTCAGGTTATTGAACAATGTAGGAACCTTAGGTGTGCAGAAGGTTCACGAACATTTCACACGTCTTGAGTTTACTCAAGCGGAAAGGCACTTCAAGAAAACAAGTGATCACTTCACTATGCACACAATACGTGAGCTTAACCATGAGATGCACGTGCGTATTTCACAGACAGCCAGAGAGGCAATGGCGGATTGGGCAGATTGGTTCATCCAATTTCCTACGTTCTCCTACATACGCGTGTATGGCTACATTGGCCACCCTGCCATGCTACCAAGATACCCTTCAGATAGGGTAGTCTTCATGGAATTCCTGAGACAGTTGTCCGAGGTTCATATCCACTTGCGCTTGAAGAGGAAGACAGCTGTTAACTTTCCCGTTGAAATGGGACTGTATAGATGTGGATTCGCGGCAGATGCTAAGATGATGAGTCAAGAAACAGCGAGGTTTAACCTCAAGTATCTCATTGATAGAAGATCCTATGATCCCAGAGGACTCTATGCAGCACACCTTGAGCAACACTCGTCACATAAGTCTTCTATGGAAGATTATTGGGTGAATTGTAAAGACGAGTATGAAGTGCGAAGAAGGAACTTACGAGATTCCGGCTCACGATTGCTGATTTTATGTCGCAATATGAGGGCCTCTCCGACGCATGAAGGGAAGTCATTCTCCCCTCATTCTTTGCAGATTCAGTTGACTCCAACCCGCTCCCGAGAGTGGATTGGTATGCCAAAGAAGACACTTCTATAGAAGAAAGAACGAGTAGAGTGGTTAGAAATAGCCAACTCTATCTCGACAGCAAGAAATCAAGGAAGGTGATACCTCACGATCGAGAGCAGCTTGGTTCACACACCTTCCACTTCAAGAAGGAAGCCCAGGCAGAAGCAATGGTGCAATCCTCCCCGAGGGATGAGGATGTCAAAGCCTAGAACACAGAGGACACCAGTGGAGAAAGCCACACATAGTCCTGACATAATCACAGGTATTGCTGCCCCAGAACAAAGAGTAGAGACTGCTGCCCCTGATTCAGCAGAAGTTATCACAGAGGAACCAGCAGCAGTAGTTGTTGAAGAACCAGTGGCTGAGCCAATGGCGGAAGCAACAACAGTAGAAGCAGCAGCAGAGACGGTGCCTGTTATGGAAACAGAGCCGCCTACATCACCAGTATCACAACATACACAAGTCCTCATCGACTTGGATTCGCCACCAAGAGACATTGCTCCAGCACAGTCTCACACATCTAGCGTTCAAGGGCCTCACGTCCCTCCTAGCGAAGTTCGCCGAGATTCTATTTGGCTTGAAGGCTTCCTAGGAAGAAAGAGGGAAAAACCCTCATATGAACTTGACTTTACCGAATTCGACCACGTCCCACAAGACACGTCGCGAAGAAGTTAAAGAAACAAGTTCACATAGAAAGGAATGCAGAGTGTGAGATCATCATAGAGACGGCCGCTCCACCAGTAGAGAAAAGCATACACGAGGTCCAAGTCGAAGACTATACTTTGTCTCAACTTAACCTCGGGAAGACTACACGACAGGTGGAGGCAGACCTTCTTGGAATAGCTTCGGTGAGCGTACAAGAAAGGATGGCAAAGGATGGTAAAGAAAAGGCAGCCTTAAAGGCTGAAAATCAGAAACTGAGGTCTTACATAACCAGCTTGATACATGGCACACCCAACGTCTCAGCCCTACCAGCAGGACTACTAGACCTCCCCGCCGAACAAAATCATCGGCAATTGATAACATTCGGCAAACACTTGAGAGATCAAGTGGAAGAGTTTGTTCTCAAAGGTAGATGTATACTGGCAAACCTATACCAGTTACGGGATAGAGCACATGGACTTCGTGCAGAGATCCAGCAGTCAGAACAAAGGATTGCAGAAAGGAGGCTTGAAGACGAAAGCACAATTGCAGATTTGCAATTGGCATATCAATCAGTATACTCTGAGGAAAACAAGCAACATCTTTTTGCTTGGAAGGAACAATTGGCGTACAAGGTGAAAGCCTATGACGCTCATTCAGTAGAGTTGATTGATTACAGACGGGTAGTTGCCACTATTATCAACTTCGCAAGAATGTTGGTGATATCTTTCCCTTGCATGGAATATCAGCGTGAGGGAGGAGAATACGTCGAGATGGTTACTGTACAGAACCAGTTCAGGGATGTCATCCGTAGTACCTTTCTTGATGATCCAGATGGTTGCAAGCTGGCTAAGGTAGCAGCTTTATCAACCAAGTTTGAAGAGGCAGCATCTCAGTGTATGGACTTCGGAAATCAGCTCACAATGGGTGAGGTCATGCTACGACGCCACGTCATCATTCTACAAAGCATTAATTCCCCAGAAGCTGATGAAGTCAATCAATGGATAGAGACACTGCTGATTAGTGGCGAATTATAAATGCACCAAAGAAGGACGCCATACCCCCTCCAAGTGGCATTTATGAGACTTGAGTTTGACTTGATGCTTCTTTCCAAGTCAACTCAAGATGCTATTAAATGTAGTTGGAGTTAACTTGATGCTTCTTTCCAAGTTTAACTCCACTTTCCTTAAATCATGCATTGTCAGATCCCACTAATTAAGGATGTCTAATTGGCTTCCATGATTCGTGGATCTTAGATCTCCACTAAATGTGGATGTCTATTTTGGAGGGATACTTTACATTTAAGTTCACCTTTAGTTTGCTTTCAGTCAACTGAAGTAGTTTCCAGTTGACTCTTTGTTTACTTTCAGTTAACTGAAGTAGCTTTCCAGTTAACTGCTTGTTCCCCCTTTTTAGGAAATAAATCTTGCTAATTGATTGGCAAGAACTCATTGTTAACTCAAGGAGATTTTGGGGTTGCCCACTCCTTTGAGTTCTATAAATAAGAGCCTTGGGCTCATTATTTGTTTAACTTTTACTTGCTATGCAAAATTGCTGCGCCATTGTTGCCAACAGCTTTGAAAGCGAATACTTGTTCACTCTTGGATGAGAGTTCGTTGGACGATTGTAATTGTGCATGATTTCGTGCCTTTGCTTTCCCAACTTTTGTAGTTCGTTGATGAAGCATTGAAGAAGAATATCAGAAGGCGCTTGCGTTTTGATCATCTTATTTGAGTTATGTCTACGTCTTGTGTCTAATAACTTGTTGTCTCATTTCCCTCCTCGGATAGGAGTCCCTCCTCCTTGGATATTTGTTATTGACAGTTATCGTTTGATGTTGTTTAATGTGTTGACTTCCAAGCTATACTTCGGATAGGAGTCCCTCCTCCTTAGCAAGCTCGTTGGCCAAGGCATCGTGATTTTGTTGTTTCTAGTAAACTCTTTCCTAAGCCCATACCTCGGATAGGAGTCCCTCCTCCTTGGCAGGTCTCAGATCTAGTTTACCGTGTAGAGTGTTTGCTTGTACCAACCTCATCCCGGTGTGTACCCGAGAGTTCAGAGCCTCGGTCATATTCTCGGGAGACGGCGAATTCAGGTGATCCAACCAAACCCATTCCCGCTCCTTTACCCTCATGCTCTGTTTATCTTGAAGGTATTGGATAGATAGAAGCTAGTTAGTCGTAGTTGAGATCTGCAGAAACCAGAGAAAAGCTTAGCTACGGCGCATTGTGTTTGTGCACCCTTGTGTCCTGCCGCTGAAGCATAAAAAGATAGGAACTTTAGTTAACATTTCCCTTCCTTACGCATTGCTCCCAGCAGAGAGGGACTTCTCCTCTTTAAATAACGAAGAAGTGTTGCAAAACATTTGAAATAGCTGAACGTTTACAATCAGCACTCAGGTGCTAATTTAAACGCCAACAATGACTAAGTGAGGTTGTGACTGAGCCGAGATATCCATTGTGAAGCTATCAAAGCAAGGATGAAATGTTTGCTGGGAGCTGCAACTACTAAAATCAACGTTTGACACCTCAAAAAATTAGGCGCCTTTGATTAAATTGATGCAAGGTCTCCAGACTTGGCCATTTCTCTGATTTTCCATTTGACGCTGCTGGTAAATGATGAACCCTATTGATTGGATGATAGGTTCATTGCATGAATGGAAGAATTTCACAACTAACAATTGTATGTAAGGTATCTGAAAGCTACATTAGGAACCCCAAAAGCAAGGGCGCCCCTAGCCTGTGAAGGTGCAATCACCATTTTGTCAAAAATGTAACTTTCATCCGGATACCCTACTTTGATCCCTGACACTCGGAGTTGGAGTGCCCCAATTCGCACACTGTCAGAATCCTTGCGTAGCTAGATCAACTTACAAGAGATGTCTTTGGAGGTGATGAAGCAATAAAACTGCTTCTAAGACCTCAAAAAGAAGGGCGCCTTTTCCAAGGGGATGTGTATTTTCCATACATTGCCATTTTCCTTGTCTGATTTCTTCAGCGTTCTACATTGACCCTTCATGTACGAGCGTTTGCCAAATCTCGGAGGCTGATGGCTAGACTCATTGGATAGCTGGAGTATTTATGCACAAATCTCGTGAAGACTGTGACTGCAAAAGACCCCATCTGGAAAGCTTAAAGGCTAGGCACCCTTGGCCTATAGAGGTACAGGTGTGTATTTCTATGTTTCTCCACCCTCTATCTTACGTGCTCGGTAGAATCTTTGTCACAATCACTCAATATGTCTGATCATCTCACAAACTGGTGTGTTGCGGAGCTAAACTAGATTAGAAAAGATCTCTAGAAGACGGAAACTGCAAATTCAATCATCTGAGGGGTCAAATTCAAGGGTGCCCCTGGGTAACAAGGGTGCAGAAACTGAAAATTTGACAGCCTCTATGACATGCAACCTCCTCGTACCTTCAACTTCTGACTTCAATTTCCGGAGTTCTGCACTTCGGATGGCTTCGCTGGATAGCTCATCGGAAAGCTGACTAAATTCCGAAGAGATTGATTACATCTGCAACCAAAAAGCACTGAATCTAGACCTTTAGAATGAAGGGTGCCCCTAGGCTACAGGGGCGCAGATTTTCTTTCTGCTTGAAATTTCCATTTGTCTCGTGCTAGTATCTTCATCGTTTTGACCACTAAATTGGCCTTATCCTCTGTTGTGAAGTATCTCTTCAACATCTCTCATCGCAAAATGTCCTGCTTTGAGTTCTAGGCTCAGGTTTTAACACCAGGCACTGACCAATTGCCGTTAACGAATGACATTACACTGACCAAAGTCCATACTTAACTTGCCCAAAAACTGTATTTTGACATCATTTTAGCAAGGTTTAGACTCTTTTAAGAAAAATACCTTAATGAAGCAAAACATTTGGTTTGGGTACAACAAATCACCCATACTTACACCATAGGTTTGTCTCCCCGTCCCTTTTCTTGTTCATTTATTTTCATTACTTTATTTTGTATTTGTTCCTATTCGTTGACTACACAATATCCACGGGCAATGGTCCTTTGTAGGGATGTGACACATGTTTATGGTTGCCTACTAACTCACTACTGCTCTTCATATTCATGAAATTTGTGAGAGACATTGCCTTTTGGATCTCTGTGGGAAGATTTTTATAACCTGCATACATGGTGTGAATATCATCTTGTATTGGGCTTTGTGATTTCCTCACATGAACTTTTTTTCTCTGATTTCTAAAAGCATTCATAATATTTTGCTAGATGTGGAGCATGTGATCCAACATGTCTATCATTAGATCAATCTTCTTTTCAAACTTATCTGAAAGAACTATCTCCAAAAGAGTTATTCTTTCTCTATCTCCCATATTCACTTGTTTTGTCACTAAATTGCATATGAAGGAAGACTCACAGGCTGGCAAGATCCAGCTCTGATACCATTTGTAATGTCCCCTTTTAAATTTTCCTTATTTTTCTTTAAATAATAAAATCTAACTCACAATTATAGCAGCATAATTAATTATAAATAATATATTATCAACTTCAGAAACTGCAGTTTTAGCAGTATATTTTAAATTATATATTATATTTAGAATATATTTCGGAAAAGAGGGAACTTATCATTTGTATCTATCATTAATTATCCCAAGTCTGCAGTGATCTATCTTCTTAAAAATTTCATTGAACTGTCTCCAAATCTGCCTGAATCAGGGGTTTTTGTCCACTCACTCCACAATGGAAATTAGGGGGTTTTCACTGTCTAATTTCAGACCTTGAGGGGTTTCGTCCTCAGATTGTTGAACCACAATTCCATGCTCGAAAGGAGTAATAATCAGATAATAAAAGATTGTATTTTTTGCATGGTGCTTACTTCTCCTTGTTTGGTGTCTCTTATATATCTTTTTCCTTCAATGGTCATGATTCTTCACATGCCCCTTGACTTTTGATTAAATTAAACTTTAATTTTATATTGATAAGTAGGAGGTATTTTCCACAGCGTGCCAAAATTATGATATTGCTATCAGGATTCAACCTTGTAATTTTTTGAGTCAAACTCATTGACCCATGTTGCATGAGTAGATAATTTAATCCTCATAAATATGGGTCAATGAGTTTGAATTGAAAACTACACAGTTGAATCCTAGTAGCAATATCATAATTTAATTTTATATTCTGTAATAATATTATATTTTAGATTTTATTTTTTGAAATTTTCATTTACTATTATTATTATAATCTCATTTAAGAAAGGGGACATTACAGGTGGATTGTCATAGGGCTGAACATCACGTGCATGGATTGGCAGTAAAGCGGAAAGGCAACAAACACTATACCTGCTGTACTTCAGTTTCTGATGAGGAGATGATCTTAGCTAATTGTTGTAAAGGAAGTCATATGACAGACAACGAATCCTTTGTAAAACATTCTGCATGGCTTCACGAGGCAGCAAGGGTCTTACAGGAGTTTTTATTAGAGTCTGGAGAGCTGAAGAAAAAGGGTGATATTCCGGTTGGTGAATTGCGTAAAATTCTCTTGAATTGGCAAGTTACCAGTGACAGTGAAGGTGTTTCCAATGAATATTGTTAGAGCTTTTGTCTTGCTTACAAGAAATGAAGCAGCACCCTCAATATTAGGAAGGAGGGCACTTGTTGGGCTCTCTACCAAATGGTATTGCAAGTACAAGAGATTTTGGTGCTTACTAGAAGAGCACCGAATTGGTTCAACTGTCGAAAAGTGTTTAAGAGATACATGTTCACTTGATCAGTATTATGCAGGTCAGAATGAATCAGAAGCTCGAAAAGATCAATGCATAGTTGATCCATTTGTTGAAGGCCAGCATGTTGATAATCACTTATGTGCTGATTCAGTGCCTGAAACATGGTGCAAACCAAAAGTTTCTGGTATCAGTGAAAGTTCAAAAAGTGCCGCACAATTTGGAGGTTCATGTTACAGGTACAAACCTTGCAAAGAGTGTAAGCAGTATCAAACAATTAGTGATGCATTTGTGCATGTTTCTTATAATGAATCACAATCACAATCACAAAGAGGTCTAGCAATTCATTGTGCCAACAGCTGTGACAATCTGATGGTGGGCACTGAAAAGCAGAATGATAATTCGCTGTTTCTAATTCCTAATAAGAAGGGAGCATCTGAAGAGGCATTTCTTACTAATAAAACCAGAAGTTATTTATCCATACAGCCAAGAAATGGAGCAGATAGGAAGAATGAGGATCTTCTAAATTATGAATCATTGGGTATGCATGATCAAAAGGTTTCTCACACAACAATTGATCATCCATATGCCAATAGTGGGGATCTTTTTGATGTAAACCATAGGGTTGACACTGCAGGTTATGAACAAGGTGGTAATAATTGCTTAGGCAATCGATGCCTTGATGGTGAAAATGACAATATCAGGGTTAAACCTAGAGAAGCAGTAGAAATTGGAAATTGTAATTGCAAATCTTGCTGTGCAAATGCTCACTTTTGTCCAGGTTGCATGTGTTATGTCTGTCTTGTATCTATTCAGCCAGATGAAACGTGGAGCTATATAAAATGCTCATGTCACCATATTTTTCACGTAGAATGTACTCTTAAGGAAAGAATTGGAGGAGTTGTAGAAGAGAAAAACATTGATGGTGAGTTTTTGTGCCCAGTTTGTTCTGTGAAGTGTGATCTATTTCCTTTTTGGAGGGAGAGGCTGAAAAATGCATCAGATAATGAATCCAAAGATATAGCACAGAAACATCTTAAGTCTGCAATCAATGCCATGGATGGCACTCAGAGGAAAAGCTTAAAGGAATTGAATATTAAGGTGTTGAGTGCATTTGAATCAGTTCCACATACTCCATTCTCTAATTTGCAAAGGCTATTGGTGTCCATTCTAGAAGATGTAAATAGGCAGAAGATTGCAAAGGAAAATGATGGTAACTTTCTAGTTTGTCCATATGAAATGTTTGTATGTTGTTCTCTATAATGGGGCATATAAAGATACAAATTTTGTTTTTAATCAGTTTCTCTGTGTCGAACTTCTCAAATTATTTCAATGACTTTCTTTTTTTCAGAAATACTACCAAATACATCTATTAAATGAAGTGTTCTTTGCTGATTCAGACTTTTTAGAAAAAAGTTTTCAAATAAATGAAATTGAGTTAGTTGAGGTACGAGAGTTAGTAAATTATACTAAGAGGGCTGCCGATAGAGATTCAGAAACCTATCGAAAAGCTCAAGAATCGGTAGCTACTCAAAAAAAACTTTTGGCACAAATCCAGGGAAATTTGAAGAAGGCAGAAGCGGAGATGCAGTTGGCTAATCAGAATGCCAAACGCTCATCCAGAGCTGCAAAAATAGCTAGAAAAAGGCTAGAGCTACTTCAGTTATACCATAGACCACGGTCTGTAACAAAAGAACAAGTTGAAGTTCAGAGAAAGTTCTACAATTGGGAGGTCTCTGAGTTGAAAAGAATTCAAAGGATGATCGGAGATATTAATTGCTGCTGTGAAGAATCATTGCCAGAGCTTGCTTCATTACTTGAGATTATGAAACAACAAAGGCAGAAAGTAGAAGTTGCTCATAGAAAGATGGAAGACATGGTTTCATCCTGTAATTCTTTATAGGCATTATTTATAGTTTGTTAAGTACAATACCATTTCTGAAAAGATATGCCATCAATTTTGCACCTAAAATCTAGATTTCCTCTATTGGACAATTTTTAATGTGCAGTGCAGCATTGTCAGCTTGCAAAATCTATGAGCAGTAAGTGTGCATTGATTTTTGTGTAGGTCAAGAGTCTCCTTTAGGAACCCAGGTAACTATTAGAAGAAAGATGCCAATGATATGCCATTCCCCACTCTTACGACTGTACCTTGTGTGTCAATTGTTTTGGGGGAATGTGGTGCAGGTATTTTTATGATGCAATGTACATAGCTCCACAATTTAAGAGGATCTTACAATCTTGGAAGGCTTGATACGAATATAAATCCCACCAATACACAAAAATGAAAGCATCCTTGTACTTTCTTTATAATAAAAGGATATTTTGTTTTCTAATTACAAAATAAATAACACTCATATAAGCAATATTCACTTAACATCTAAATGTAGGATACAGTATAGATAATACAAATAAAGGAAATCTATCATGATTCTAAATAGTAAAACTGAGATAAATGGAGACATTCAATAAGGCACTTCACATTAAAAATATTTTTAAATGTTTGTAGTACATATATTTCTGCTCTAAGGAACTCGTTTACATTCAAATCTGCCTTGCTAGATAAAAACTAGAGAAATCTTTTTTTGATCGAGAACAACTATCTTTGTCACTCACTCAGTCAACCGCCTTCCAAAAATCTATAATATATAATATTCTATACCCCTGTTCTACAACATAGAGAAGTAGGTCATTACATGCTTAAATCAAATATGCACTTTAGCTCTTTTATTTATCTAGCATCATATTTTTATCATTTAATTCTTATAGGCGTAAGCAAAATCAAATCTAGGTGTTATTGTCATTTAGGTAGATGAAAAGAAAGCTTACCGAATCATCTATTAATTTTATGTTTTTTAGACATTAAAAGCTGTCTTTCTATGAAATCCAATTCCATGTTCATTTATGCATGTGTATGTTAAGAAATAAATGTTAAATTACACTTATTATAAGTGGGTAAGATATTAAGACATAAAATCAAATCTAAGACAAACAATATTATTAAATGATTAATAAGTTATTTTAATTTTTATTTTTTTTAGATTTTAGGAATTGGGTAGACCCTTATAAACTTAGTGTGTCTGGTAAACTATTTTCACATGATCAGTGACGTTGGCACAACATGTCCATTGGTATCACGGAGACAAGGGAAGACTAGACCTCGTGTCCTCTTGCTTACAATAGGATGCTTTAGTCAATCAAGCAAGACCCCTGCCCCTACTTTAAATGAAATATAATCCCAATCAGAACATCAATTTTTTTGGTTACAACATATCATAGAATATCGTTTCTAACATTCATATCTACTTGATAATGCCAAAAATAGAATATTAATACATAAAATCTACCTTTGATGTTTACCAAAATTTGAAAATTAACTTTACATTCTATCAACGGGCTGCTAAAAAATAGTAAATCCACAAAACATCAACCTAAAATGTAAATTTGTTGACGAAATTAGATTAGATGCCTAAAACCAATCTACACATAATAAACTACCTTTTTTCATGTTGTCTCAACATCTCAACACCTTGCAGCCTTGATGATAGAAAACACTTATAAAAATCGATGTTCAAGTCTCCTTACAACACCTCCCTCCATGATAATGTGGCATAGTAAATAAAAAGTAGTCCACATAGCATGAAACAAAATTAACATTTTCATAAATGCCACATAGTGGAGCCTCCTCTCTACTCCTCATATAAGACAAAAACAATTAGTCACTCTTAGCACATCCTACACTGCCCTTTCATGTTGATGTGGAAGGCTTTTTCATGACATGGTGGCTAGCCTTTCATATAAAACAAAATAACATCCTCAATTCTTAGCATCCCTATTACAATATAATATAGAGATATAAATGTGGCACCACATTCGTATCCCTAATGCTCCCTTTATATCTTTCATAACAATTGAGGTGGCAAGACTTTAGAATGGCACCTAAGTACCTAATACTTAGGTGTGACATTGTTACTTTCCTAGCGCTCCCTTCTCACCTTTTAAAAATTTAAGAAATTTAAGGGATAAAAGAAAATCGATACGTGGGGCCTCCCTTTTAAAATGAATATTCAAGAAGTGTTATGGAGATAAAACGAATGGTGCTTCATTTAGGTGGGCCCCACCTTATATTATTTAATTACTTTTTGAAATATAATAAAATAAAACTTCTTCAAAACCTTTTTTAAATCTATTATGTAATGTAGATCATGTTCATTATAGAAGTGAGACCTACCAATCAAATGTCATGTTATCAAAAGTGTTAAAAATTGACCTATCAAATATTGAGGAATTTGGCTAAAATATTTGAGAGTTGATCTAAAATAGTAACTTGGAATCTAGTTTTGTGTGAGTACTTTAGAATTGTAATACTTTAGAGTTGGAACTTAAGATTTAAAGGTGGGAGTTTGAAATTCAAGAAATGAAAAATTACAGTTGAGAATCTTAGAGACAACATTAAAATAGCAACTCGAGAGGCAATTTGAACTTAGGAGCTATTCTAAAATAGTATTTTGGGAGCAAGCTTTGTGTAGCTATTTGGAGCTAGTATTGTCTGGCTCATTCATGAAGTATTGCACACCATAGTATCTAACTTTTGCAATACCATATGGCTATTCCATACCCTTATCATGTAAACACAACTTGAAACAAATTAGAAGGCACCAATTTCACATTTTGGGGCAACAACTAACAAGATCTAATCAAAATTAAATGTTGGAACATCTACCTAGGGTGCAAAGATTTGATTTTTCACCAATTATGTGGCACATAACATTGGAAACGTTATGTTTTCATTAAACCACCTAGCTACTAGCTTCAAATCCACGTAATCAAGCCTCACCAAGTCAAATTAACCATACACGTGTATGCTAAACTCTTTGAGCCATGCGATCATTGACACATTGAATTCATAGTTAACCACATTCACTTGATCTCATATCATTTCCTACTATTTGAACATAGCACATAAATGTGAAAGCATCATGGTCACTTCAAGATGAGATTGGCACCCTTTAAACTACCACATGGTAATAGAAAATGATGGCACCCAACATATGCACACATAAAGGACACACCATATGAATGCCACAATGGACACATGTGGCACAATCTCACTCATCTCATGAACACACATGGACACTAATAATGATATGTAATAACAAGTACCAAAGTATGTCTATTTTTTTGCAAATGGCAATCATGCATGCTCTAATATCACTGTAAGAACCCTACCTTATTTTTGCACTTAATTTTTTTGATTTGTGGGTGTAGACATTTCATCAAACACTTGGTTTGTGATAGTTTCTGAGTTGTTTGTAATGTGGTCAAGAGTTGTTTTGATGAACAAATTACCAAACATTCATTTTTGATACCCAAATACTCATGAAATTGATAGACATTAAAACAAAAGGTTGGCTGATTTCCTTCATCAATGACATTAAGATATATATATATATATATATATATATATATGAGTATAACTAACAATAGAAAATTCAATGCATAGATAATGTAGTACCCCTCCATTTATGCTTATGCTTTCTACTGTTATGATTTCACACTATTTGATTATGATACTTTGGTTGGATATTTTGATCGTTGGTTTTGAGCGATTGTGGATTTATTCTGTGACATGATGATACATTGTACTGTGATATTTGATTCCTGTTATGCTTTGAGATAGCATAGATGTTTACTTTCAGATGATTATTGCTATGTACATGTTTATGATGGATGAGTATTGTATATTTTATCAAATGCAATGTAAGGAAACAAATTTGTACTTTATATTATCTTGAATGATGTTTCAAATGAAATGCAATGATTATCTTTAATGTTTATGTTATATAATTAATATGTGCAATGCGAAATACTAAAGTCGTCTATGGAAAACTCAAAGTAGTGTAACGTCGCGTAACTTAATGAATGTATGCAACTAATTAACTTAATAATTATACTTTAAAAAAAAAATTATTACACTTTTATACATTATTGCAACATTCCTTAGGTTATTATGATGGGGCATTACATATTGGTATCAGAGCCAAGGTTACAAACACTGGACGCTCTGGGTAATCGCGAGCCCATTAGGTTGACCTAGTACATAGTGTCGCAACTGTTAGCCTTGGTTGAATAGTATCTAACACTCATTATTGTTATGTGTAGGAACATGCCTAGGCGAGGAGGAAGAGGTCATGGTAGAGGTCGAGGAGGAGGTCGAGGGCCAATCCCTCAGGTTACTCCCCCTCTGAGTCCTCATCATAGTGATCAGGCAGAACAGTTGGGTCAGAGAAATGAGGGACAGAATCCCGAACAGTCAGCAGTAGAGGGTTCTCAGATACGTCCTTTATTAGAGGAGGTCCTAGCTCATCTTGGACCTAGACAGGAAGATGAGCAGGAGGTTGTCAGAGAGAGAGATAGATCTCCTAGGAGAGTAGATGACACAGCACATCAGGATGCTATCACTGCAGGTCACATGAGGGATTTACTGAGGGCACGTCCTCCTACCTTTGATGGTACAGGAGGTGGCTTAGAGGCAGAGACCTGGCTACTAGATTTGGGTAGATGCTTCGCCATGCACCCTTATGGTAGCAATACCCGTGCCAGATGCGCTATTATGCATTTGAGAGGATTCACCTCTACTTGGTGGCGCCTGGAGGAGCAGAAGCTCCACTTAGATATTGGTTTTGTGTCTTGGGAGATGTTTCTCGAGAGGTTTAGAGCACGGTTCCTATCAGAACACTGGAGGCAGTGAGGGCTGACGAGTTCCATGATCTACGTCAGTTAGCTCTTTCTATAGAGCAATACGAACGTAGGTTCTATGAACTCAAGCAGTATGCAAGTATTGGCGATGATGAGCCTATGCTAGCCAAATTTTATTAGTTTAAACGCCGCGATCGTTGAGGTGTCCGAAGCCTTGAGCCAAAGACTATGGAAGTTGTGGAGAAGGCTCGCGATAGCAGAGGAG
>VDFB02151351.1:0-26503 GCA_007258455.2 Sequoia sempervirens
TCTCTCTCTCTCTCTCTCTCTCTCTCTCTCTCTCTCTCTCTCTCTCTCTCTCCCTCCTCTCTCTTAATCTCTCCACATTCCTCCTTCCCCCCTCTCTCCATCTCTCATTCTCCATCTCTCTAATTCTCCCTCCCTCCTCCCCCTTATATATCTCTCCTTCCCTCTATATACTTATTTCTATCTCTTTCTCTCAATATCTACATCTCCCTCCCTCTCTCAATATCATAACCGTCCTCCTCTCTCCCTCTCCATCTTTCTCTCACTCTCTTCTTTCCTCTCTACTCTTTATCTCACCATTCTCTCTATCTAATTCTCCCTCACTATCTCTCCTTCCCTATATACTTCTCTCTATATCCCTCTCTCCATCTATACCTCTCCATCCCTCCTCCCCTCTTCCCTCTCTCTCTCTCCCTCTCTCTCAATCTTCCCACCTTCCTCCTCTCTCTCTCTCTTATCTTTCACTCTCACTCTCTCCTTACCTCTCTACTCTCTATCAAGCACCATTATCTCTCCCTCCCTCCTCTCTCTATCTCATCTCTCTCTCTCTCTCTCCCTCGCTCTCTCCTTTCCTCTCTAATATTATCTATCTCCCCCTTTCTCTCCCTTCCTTCCTCCCACCTACCTTCCCTCTCTACTTCTCTCTATCTAACCTATCCCTATCTACCTCTGTCTCCCTACCTCCCTCATCTCTCTCTCAATCTCTCCACCTTCCTCCTTTTCTCTTGACTTCTCTCATTTCTTGGACCTTAGAGAGAGGAGAGAGAGAGGGAGAGAGGGAGCGTTGATAGACCTTAGAGAGAGAGAGGGAGAGAGTGAGAGAGAGAGAGAGACCAAAAATCACCAAGAGACCTCATTTCTTGGACCCATTTTTTCAAGTAGGTCACTATGTTCCCAGTTTCACTGAGTTGGCAAGCTAGTGGACCTATTTGAAAAAATGGGTCCAAGAAATGGGGTACATCACCGAGAGACCCCATTTCTTGGACCAATTTTTTCAAATAGGCCAAGTTAGGTTGCTAATTTAACCGAATTGGTAAGCTACTAGCTTGCCAATTCGGTTAAATTGACAACCTAACTTGGCCTGTTTTAAAAAATGGGTCCAATAAATGGTGTCTTTCGATGACGAAATGGGGTCTCCCGGTGATTTACATCATCAGAAGACCCCATTTCTTGGACCCATTTTTTCAAACAGGTCACTACATTGCCAATTTCACCGAATTGGGTGGCTAGTGGGCTCACTAGCTTGCCAATTTGATGAAATTGGAAACCTAACTTGGCCTATTTTCTAATTTCACTGAATTGGAAAGCTAGTGGGCTCACTAGCTTGCCAATTTGATGAAATTGGCAACCTAACTTGGCTTGTTTTCCAATTTCACCGAATTGGAAACCTAACTTGGCCTGTTTGAAAACATGGGTCTAAGAAATGGGGTCTCTCAGTGATGTAAGACCCCATTTCTTGGACCCATTGTTTCAAACAAGTTACTATGTTTCCAATTTCACCAAATTGGCAACGTAACTTGGCTTGTTTGAAAAAATGGTTCCAAGAAATGGGGTATCCCATCACCGAGAGACCCCATTTCTTGGACCCATTTTTTCAAACAAGCCACTACATTCCCAATTTCACTGAATTGGCAAGCTAGTGGGCCCACTAGCTAGCCAATTAGATGAAATTGGCTACCTAACTTGACCTGTTTGAAAAATGGGTCCAAAAAATGGGGTCTCTTAGTGATTTACTTCATTGGACAACCCCATTTTTTTAAACAGGCCACTACATTGCCAATTTCACTGAATTGGCAGCTAGTGGGCCCACTAGCTTGCTAATTTGATGAAATTGGCAACCTAACTTAGCCTGTTTAAAAAATGGGGTCTCCCGGTGATTTACATCACCAAGAGACCACATTTATTGGAATGATTTTAAAATGGGGTCTCCCAGTGATTTACGTCACTGAGAGACCACATTTATTGGACCCATTTTTTCAAACAAGCCACTACGTTGCCAATTTCACCAAATTGGAAAGCTAGTGGGCCCACTAGCTTGCCAATTCGATGAAATTGGAAACCTAACTTGGCCTGTTGAAAAATGGGTCCAAGAAATGGGGTCTCCCGTGATTTACGTCATCAGGAGACCCCATTTTTCAAATAGGTCACTACATTGCTAATTCGGTGAAATTGGAAACCTAACTTGGCCTATTTGAAAAAATGGGTCCAAGAAATGGGGTCTCCTAGTGGGTCATCACCAGGAGACCCCATTTCTTGGACCCATTTTTTCAAACAGGCCACTACGTTGCCAATTTCACCGAATTGGCAACCTAACTTGGCTTGTTTAAAAAAATGGGTGTAAGAAATGGGGTCTCTTAGTGATTTACATCACTGTAAGACCCCGTTTCTTGGACCCATTTTTTCAAACAGGCCAAGTTAGCAACGTAGTGGCCTGTTTAAAAAAATGGACCCATTTTTTCAGAAAGGCCAAGTTAGGTTCCAAATTTCACTAAGCTCACTACCTTGTCAATGCGTCAATGTGGTAGCATTGACAAGGTATTTGTTGTTGTATGAAAAAATGCCTCAAAGAAATGGGGTGTCACGATGATGACCCCATTTATTTGAGGCATTTTTTCATACAACCAACACTACCTTGTCAATACATCAATGCGATAGAATTTACAAGGTAGTGCTTGTTCTATGAAAAAACATCACCATGAGACCCCATTTGTTTGAGGCATTTTTTCATACAGTTAGTACTACCTTGTCAATACGTCAATGTGGTAGCATTGAAAGGTAGTGTTTGTTGTATGAAAAAAAATCACCATGAGACCCCATTTATTTGACGCATTTTTTCATATAACGAGCACTGCCTTGTCAATGTATCAATACAGACACATTGACAAGGTTATTTTTTCAAGTGTTTTAGCTATGACATGTTGCTAATGGAATCAAGGAGGCTATTTAATCAGGGAGCTTATTTAAATTTCCACACCCTTCTATGTTCAAGTGTTGTGTTGCAGTTGTGACAGGTTGCTAATGAAATCAAGGAGGTTATTTAAACTGTGACAATATTTTATTTTTGAGTGTTGCAGTTGTGATAGATTGTCAACAAAATCAAGGAGGTTATTTAAACCTTTAAAATTTCCTATTATATTCAAGTTTTGTAACTGTGAGAGGTTGACAATGGAATTGGGGAGGTTATTTAAACCTCTACAACTTTTTATTTTCAAATGTTGCAGATGTGACAGGTTGCCAATGGAATCAAGAAGGTTATTTAAACCTCTACAGTCTTCTATGTTCAAGTGTTGAAGCTATGATAGGTTGCTAATAAAATCAAGGGGGTTTTTTAAAATTTTACACATTTCTATGTTCAAGTGCTAAAACTGTGACAGGTTGCAATGCAATGAGGGAGGTTATTTAAATCTATACGCCCTACCATGTTCAAGTGTTGCAGTTGTGATAGGTTTCCAATGGAATGGGGAAGGTTATTTAAACGTTCACACCCTTCTATGTTCAAGGTTGTAGTTGTGATAGGTTGCCAATGGAATCAAGGAGGTTATTTAAACCATGGATGAAAATATTTTAGTTTCGAATGTTGCAGCTGCAATAGATTGTCAATAGAATCAAGGAGGTTATTTAAACCTTTGAAACTTCCTATTATGTTCAAGTGCTACATTTGTGATAGGTTGAAAATGGAATCATGGAGGTTATTTAAACCTCTACAACTTACTATTTTCAAGTATTGCAGATGTGACAGGTTGCTAGTGGAATAAGGGAGGTTATTTAAACCTCTACAATCTTCTATGATCAAGTGTTGCAGTTGTGACAAGTTGCCAAAAGAATCAAGGAGGTTATTTAAAATTTTACACCCTTCTATGCTCAAGTGTTGTAGTTGTGACAACTTTCCAATGGAATCAGGGAGCTTATTTAAACCTCCACACTCTATTATATTCAAGTGTTGCAACTATGACAGGTTATCAATGGAATCAATAACCCTACTCTTACAAAGCAATGAGTTTCTTTCTAATCCTGTAATGGGATTTCCTGTTCTTTGAGTTTTAGATGCAAGAGCAAGTGATATTTAGTAATTACATAACTCTCTTAATAATGATGTAGGCTAATTGATTATGTACAACAATTCCTGAAAAAAATTCAAAAGAAAAGGACTTACAATGTGGCATCTATGTTTGGTATAACTTGAAAAGCCTTTCTCTTATCATATTTGTCTCTTGTTACAAGGAAACAAAGTAGACAAAAAAATAGGATATACTGAAAACCGTCAAAAAATCACTTCAATGACATAAATAAATAGAAAATATAATACAAAAATTATCTAAATATTATCTTGACTAGAATAAAGTAATTATCAATGTGCCCAATAAATATAAATGTACCTTCTCGACACTCAGGTACATATTTTGCAAGTTGGTATTTCTAGAGTAGCACTAATATATCAATAATGTGGACACAAAAGCTTAAAAATGCTAAAATTAAGTAAATATAAAATGAGACCATTTTAAAAAGTAAAGATCTGCATCTGCAAATGGCTTTTTACATGATAGATAGTGAGATCTTGAACACCCATAACCCTAAGTACACCCTTCAATGTGGCTCCTATGAAACATAAATAGCCAAGTATTAGAATACAATGCAAAGAAGTTGGCAAGTTGGAATATGCAGTTCAGAAGTCAAATGAAGACATTATACAATGTACTCTATAAACAACTAGATAGTAACCATTAACTACCTACCAATATCTTCAACATTAAGTGCATAATGTGAAACCTTGATAAACTACAAGCCAAAAAGCAAATGAGAGAAAAAGAGACCACACACAAACTAAGACCACAATTTTCAGAAACCATGTGAGAAATAGGAGGAAGATACTAAACAAATTTGACCAATGGATCTCAATTGACATGATCTTGTTTGGTAGATATAATTTTCAGTTTTTAGAAGCATCATTTGATGTTTTTTATGCCAGTATGCAAACTATGCTTGAATACTCAAGAAAATGAAAACCAAAAAGAAAATGAGACAAAAAGAGACTATACACAAACTAAGACTATAACTTTCAGTAACCTTGAGAATTAGAAGGAAGATAATAAACAAAATTGACCAATGGATCTCAATTGATATGATCTATTCTACTAGATATAATCTTTATAAGCACCATTTGATGTTTCTTATGCTAGTACTTAAATTATGCACGTCTCAATAAATATATGTGACACATAGTCTCACATCAATAGTGACCCTATTTTTCTATGTATGGATATCTTTGTACAACTTTAAACTTCCTTTGTTTATTGTAAATTGTATATATTTTGATTAGATTCAGCCCAAAATTTAGGTCCACAGATATTAATAAAAAAAGGGGTTCTTAAAGAATTTCCAAAAGCAATTAAAGAGTTGATTGAAGAGGGGGACAATCCTAGGAGGTAGACAATTCCCCCTAGAACCTCTCCTCACATTCAAGCCTAAGGAATTGTTGGTAGTAAAATTGGTAAACGTGAGCTTGGCTCTAAGACTTGTGCTATGAGTGAGGAATGTTGGAGAGCCCATAAGTAGAGAAGTAATGAACTCCAACATATAAGTGTGCAAGGTAAATTCAATAATAAAATCATTGATTTATTCATTTGAAGAAGAATTAGGGGAAAAGAAACATATAAGTTATACCATTTTCTTCAATGAAGACAATGCTTTCCAATCAGATGTTTCTTTTAATAAGGAATACTACATGATTATTTCATGGAGAATGTTAAGTCTAAGAAAAATGTGCAATATAGCTAGAGTTGGAGCCTCTACAAAGTGCAGCTATATATCAAAAGCTAACCTCCATGCCAATATAAGGATCTAGCATATAACTACAAATCACTCAACCATTAACTAACCAAACCAGGCCCTTATATACTAAAATTGGCCAAAGTACCAAGGTGATTTAGACAAAAAATGTCTCTTAACAGATTGTAACCTAACTTGCCTATTCGAGTTTGAGTACAAGTTTGGGATTCAAGTTTGCTACAAGATGGAGTTTTTTTTTCCCAATTTTGACTTATCAATTAAATTTAGTTCCCAAGTTAGAATAAGGGAGCAAATAAGTCAAAAGCCAAAAATAGAATGCATAGGTGCATGCCTCTTATTGGGAACTAAGTAATTTTTAAAATGAAAGCATGTCTAGTGTAAACGATCTTGAAGATACCTTTCACCCATTAAATTTTCGTTAAAATAGGCAAGCCCATAAAATATTAAAATACCATTCCTCTATTACTAACCTGGAGCAGGGATTTGAAGCATGCGCAACCACCCTCTGCTTCTTGGGATTTAAAGGCCTCTGTAACACAAACAACACTTGTTCAACATACCCACAAGCAAAACAATATAGGAAAAACACTCACAACAAAACTTACATTGACAATACTTGGAGAATTGTTTAAAATTGCTTATAAGGTTCAACATTTAATGCCCTTTTATTTTCCAATATGTTGTCTTTTAAATATTTACAATTAACTGACTTCTACAACTATATACTTCGATAAAGATGCCAATACAATGTGAATAATGACTCACTAAACTCTTATTATA
Source organism: Sequoia sempervirens (assembly GCA_007258455.2). Classification (NCBI taxonomy): domain Eukaryota; kingdom Viridiplantae; phylum Streptophyta; class Pinopsida; order Cupressales; family Cupressaceae; genus Sequoia; species Sequoia sempervirens. Next base: position 6,565 of record VDFB02151351.1, read on the forward strand.
TTTGTTGCTCCACGCAACGACTGAAACAAAGACAATGTAACTACCTAAATTGAAATACACCACACGAATCACCCATGTAAAGAGACGATTTCCTATAGTACAAATGCAAGGATTAACATGCAATAAATCAAAGAACCTAGGATGCCAAAATTGAGATGCGTGGTTGAGATAAATGGTTCAATTATCCTCAAATCTATCTTCTATAAAGCAAGGATGCAACACCTAGAGTCCTAGAGAAACAAAAATCCTATCCCAATCAGTTTCAGATTTTTATCAGCTCTCCTTCATGAAAGCGCACTAGCATCATAGCAAAAAGTGTCCCTTCAATGGATGCAACAAATCGCCCTTTCTCTATCAAAATTTGATTTGCTCCTTAGCTGCCAACACTCTCTTGAAACCTGAACATATTTCTTAATGAAATTGTCCTCACAGCCAAGAATGAATATTCATCAATATAATATTCAAAACTTATGATCTGCAAATAAATATTTTCTGAAACCCTTGATTAATCCTTCAATGAAGCACAATATTGACTTCTGGATGAAGCCAATCACACATGCAATCTTCAGCTAGTATTTCACAACCTCAAAATGCAATAATCAAAGAGAGTTTTCATTCTCAATGATCAAGAATTGCAAAAACTCTAGGTTTCCTTCTCCAAGATAAGATCTCTCCAAATGCACAAGTATAAAATGATCAAATGATACCTTTTTTTCATTTCTTTTGGTGCCTTTTATACTCATCTCCAAAAGGGGGTCGATTTCTCTCTAGAAGCCTCTTTTTAATCATTTAAATGATATTTAATATTTTCCTTTCACTTTAATAAATGGGTGCTAATATAATAATAATATTTGATGTACTTTAAGTGACCCTTTTGAGGGTCATGGCCCCATTGGACATAAAGACATAAAGTGAACTTAAAACTTTGTAATTGCACTTTATAAATAATTATTAATAAAGTAATCACTTTATTAATAATTAAAATAACATAACTCCACAAATAAACATTATTTCTCAATTTCGTCTGAACCTGGGAGTTAACCATTGTATCCATTGTGCATCCAACTTCCTTACTAAAAATAGTAAGGGTCCCTCTCTAACATCCACTAACTTACTATAAATAGTAAGTCCCTCAAAGAAAAACCAAAAACCTTTGAATATCAATGCCTTAGAACATATGAGGAATCGAGAGAGATAAATGCTTACAATTACTACTTGAAGAGCACTGTAATGCCCAAACTGGACCCTCTAATCAACCACACTAACCTACAAGGGTCAACTGATAGGCTAATCCTTCAAACTCTGATACTCACAAAAAATGGGGACATTACATAAGCCTCTAGAGGTTACCAAGCTATTTGGTAAACCTCATGTGCTACTTTTTTTAGGGTGGAAGACTTTCCATTTCACCTCAAAGGTCACTCAACACTTGGCATCAAGGTTGATGACCTGGTCATAGAGGTTGTTTGTTTGCACACTCCAAGTGATCCTAAGGTTGACACCTTTAGGACACTCGTATACTCTTTTGTGCCACTTCATGAGGCACTTCTCAATCCAAATCATAGGTGGATTGCATCTTCCTTGCCTATATATGCAAGGCTTTGTATTCATTGTAATTTGGGTCATATAAATACAATATTTAACATTTTTCATTGTTCTTGTTTCTCATCTCCATAATTTCCTATTTCTTATATGATTCCAACAAACACTAGTTCATCATTGGCAAAGTTTATAATTTTGACATGCTTCAGGAGTTCTTCATCATAATACTCCTATCATCAAGGGGCATTTTTAGGTCTTAAATTCTTCTAGTTCTCTTTTTTGGAGAGGATTTTTGTTCCCTATAGGTTTTCTCCTTTTTCTCCATTTGTGAGAAAATGCATTGTACATGGGTACCTAACATGACCTCTAGTCGGGACTCATTTCTATAGATCTATTTGTACTTTTGTGATCTCCCCAAGTATCACTTAAGGAGGATGTTAGTGTGAGTAACTAATATAGTCACTATACTTGAGTGTACTTAGGTTGATAAGGTTAGACAACTTCTTGCCTAACTAATTATGCAACCTTTAAGCCTCTAGAGGTTACCAAGTTATTTGGAAAACCTCATGTGCTACATTTTGAGGTTGGAAGGCTTTTCATCTCACCTCAATGGTGACTCAACACTTGGCATCAAGGTTGATGAATTGGTCATAAAGGTTGTTGTGTTGGCACACTCCAAGTGATCTTAAGGTTAATACCTATAAGACACTTGTCTACTCTTTTGTGCCACTACATGGGGCACTTGTCAATCCACATCATATGTACATGTGGATTGCCTCTTCCTTGCCTATATATGTAAGGTTTTGTACTCATTGTAATTTGGGTAATCTAAATACGATATTTACATTGTTCACTTGTTCTTGTTTCTTATCTCCATGATCTCCTAATTTCTTATATACCTAGGTTACTATATAGGATTTTATGTTAGGAAATTTGAGTTGGTCTTAATAATCCATGAGAATAAGTATATGTTCAATCCTTCAAAAGGATGAAAACATTGGAAAATATAGATATTGAGATTTAAGACTAACATTTTGTAAGCATGAAAGATTAAACATGAGACAAGGAAACACAATGAAGTCAAGTGTTGAATATCTTCAATCAATATATCATTTAGGATGGAAAATCAACCGAGGACCACACATGAAGTATATTCAAAGTGAATTGTTATATAAAAGGTACTTCTTTATCTATTAGATCATCTAATGTGATTCAACGAAGTATTTGTTACACAACTTATGTTTTTCTTCCTTCACTTGATTGTAAATATTGTGTTCATTATCTCATTATTCTATTGATTATTTCTCTTTCTAGATTGTTGGAAAACTTGAGAGATTCTATGAAAATACATTATCCTTTGTTTATTGTCCCATGTAGTAAATAAGTAGATTGGGAATACTTATGATTTGTAAAGCTAAATGATGAATTATGGTGATTAGTATTTATGATATTATTTCCTTGTTTTCCTTGCATTTAGGAGGATATTTTAATTAAGTTCCATTATGCAAGATTATTTGCAAAATACTTATCTCTTACTAATCTTTTGCAATTAACTGAAGTTAGTGATAATATTTCTTCTAATCTTGGGAAAATCCTTCTAAAATTGGAGATGTATAGTTTTGTAGATTACTTTAACTAGATAATTAGTTATTAATAGAATAAACATGGAGTTATTGATCTAAATATGAAATGAAAATTCTTAGGAGAAGGGTATTCAATACCCTATAGTATAAAGCAATAACCATTGAAATGAGATGAAATAAACTTGGGTTGTAGGTAAACATGGAAATATTTACATTCAAAACTCAACATCAACTACCTCTTTGGAGTGTGTTTATTTAGTATATATTTTTAATTAGGTTTACATACTTGATTCACTTAAGTGGGTGACAATAAACGAAGAACTATCTAGAGAAATTGGACCCTAAAAAGGGTTGTGTATCCACCGACACAGTTACATGAAACATAGACTAGAAACCAGAACTACACATATACTCCTTGATCCCATTTGGAAGCAGTGTATGTAGGTAGACTGGTGAATGAAGAATGTTCCCAATACACAAGATTTCAGGCTTGAGGCTAGGCATTTTTTAAAAGAATAGAATTTTCAAGTTACTAATAAGTCAAGAAACCCATTTCCATAAATAAACTATTGAATATAGGTTTGAGAAGAAATCATGAGTTAAAAACTATCATTGTATACTCAAAGGGAATTTCAGATGGATTTTCTTGTTCTCCCCAAGGCTTTAGGCCAAATTTTGAGGTGAGAGATTAAGTGTTTGTATATTATATACCACTAATTGACGACAATATCAGTACACTTCTAAGGGAGAAGTGTGGTCTTTAAGGAGGTGACTCAAGATCTAGATTATCCATATGAGTTTAAGACTCTGGCCAAAGCATATACTCATCTTTAATGATAGATGCCTACCCATATTGGTGGATGCCTATACCGAATGGATAGAGGAATTCCTATTCTACATGAAAAAATTAATCCCTAATGTAAGGTTGAATGTTTGTCTTGAAGTTTGGATGAATACCTATCCCATATGGATAGAAGTACCTAAGTATACAAATGAATGAATGAACGTATAATATTTTGGAAGGAAAAGATTAGTGGTATCTATTTTAGATAAATTAATCAAGTTATTACAAAGTCCACTTAAAAATTATATTGAATAACTAGTGTAAGATTTAGTATGACCAATATATTTTGGATAGAACCCCTTGGAAAGATTTGGCTAATAAAAACACTTACTTTTTTCTCATATATTTTTATAATTAGTCAAGTTAGTATTTGCTTCAATATTTAATGTTACTAATTTATAATTGAGACAATGCTAAGATAAGGGAGAATGATAATGTCCCTCATGTTTATACTACTAATTAGCTAGCTAAAATAAGAAAACTATATTAATTAACTTTCTACAATCATTTAACTAAGTCCAATTTGCATATGGTTGATTGGTGTAAGAATATCATTAAAATTTATTCTGACAATGATATATTAGATTGCTTGGATATGACTTCAAACATCTATGAAACTTATATCATGATTTAGTACAAAAATTTATATTGTGATATAGTACAAAACATTTGGGCATAAATTTAAAACTAAGTCTTCCACTATTTTGATAAAAATGTAAATGTGATTTAAATGGGAATAAATATTTAACCACAAATATTCATAATTATATTTCATAAAATAGTGATATTATTATATTGTAATTATATATTTAAATGATTTATAATGAAAATAATTTTAAATTATTAAAAATATTTTTAAAAAATTATAATGGTAAGTGCATTAGAAAAATGATTAATGCTACCCTCCATTACTTCACCTTTTGGATGTGAATAAAAAACTATTTAAGTCTTATTTTTGGGTTTGAACAAAGAACTATTAAGTCTCCTCCAATTCATAGACATAAATATGTCATATGTAGTACATGGGCTCTCTAATTTTAGCTACATTGTTGCATTATAGGCTTTCCCACTTAAATCACTCCTAGTTGTCAACTCCTCTTCTATAAAGCTTGAGCACACCACTAGAACTTCGAAGATTTGCCTCTATACTCAAGACAAATTGTGGGAAGGATTATGTCGAATGGCTAAAAAAAGGAAAAGTCATGTTTTCTACGGTGGCCTCAAAAAATGGAGGGGTCTCATGATCTAGTACTCAAATGGTCATCAATCATGTTTACCTCCACTTTCTTCTAATGTTGAACTTAGTGTCCACTCTATGGTTCAACCTTTATATGAACCATTGAAAAACGTGGATCTCTATCTCATGATCTGGTCACTCAAATGTTCATCAATCAAGTTTACTCCACTTTCTTCTAATGCTTGACTAAGTGTCCAATCTATTGTTCAACCTCTATATGAACCATTGAAGATCGTGGATCTCTATTTTGATACCTTGAAAATCAAACAAGGGATAGAAGATATATCTTTAAAAAAAAATACCATTATAGCAATGCTCATGTCCAATGCCCACAAATTATAGATCACTTGTTGTATTGGTCATGAGACCGCATATTCCTTCAATGATCGAAGGAAACTTTGATTAAGTCTCTCCATGTTTAAATTTGTTTATTCCATCAAGGTTTTTCTAATATTTGCATTTCTTATACTTGAAGCTTGCTTTCACATATTTTGATTAGCCTTTAATTTTGAAAATAGTTTACAAAAGCATAAGCAAATTTAGAACATATTTTTTTATTCTTTTAAGAGATAGGTCACTTTACTATAATGATTGTGCAAGGATTGTTATTATCTGTAACTCATACTTAACAATTGTAATATTAAACTATTTGTTTTTCTTATACTTGAAGTTTATTTTTACATATTTTGATTAGTCTTTACTATTGAAAATAGTTTACCAAAAAGATAAGAAACTTTTGAATTTTTTTATATATATTTTTAAGAGAGGTCACTTTACTAAAATGATTGTTAATATTTGTAACTCATTTTACTTAACAATTGTAGTCTTAAAGTGTTTGTTAATGTCTTTGTCTCTCATTATTCTTCAATTGTAGCATTAAATTGCTTGTTGACGCCCCCTTGTCTCATTAGATCATGTCATTCAAAGTTAATGACAACACCCTTCTTTAGAATATGGCCAACGTTTAAAAAAAATTCATTCTTGGATATTTCCCACCCTTCATTCACTTTTGATTTGTTAACAATACCCTCTTGTCATTCAATTTAAGTTATTGCCAACACCCTCCTTTTATGTCGAACATTTTAAAAACTATATTTCTTGAATATTTCTCAGCCTTCATCACCCTTCTTTAGGATATGGCTAACAATTTTTAAAACAATCATTCTTGAATATTCCTCACCATTCAGTTACTTTTGATTTGATAACAATATCCTCATAGCATTCATTTTTAAGTTAACTAGCAACACCATCCTTTTAAATGCGTCCAACATTCTAGAAACTATCTTTCTTGAATATTTGTCATCCTTCATCACCTTCTTTAGGATATGATAGCATTTTACAAACAATCATTCTTGAATATTTCTCACCCTTCATTCACTTCTCATTTGTCAACAATAGTCTCCTATTATTCACATTTAAGTTAATTGACAACACTATCTTTCTAAATATGCCCAACATTCTAAAAACTATCTTTCTTTAATATTTCTCACCCTTTATTTGTTTCTAATTTGATAGCAATACCCTCCTTTTAAACAAACTCAATATTTTATAATATAATCTTTAATGTCTTCTTAAACACCTAATAGTAAAAGGAAGCATGACAACTTTTCACCCTATGACCTCTCATTCAGTATAGCCTTTCATTTAAGCCAATAGTTTAGAATCTAAACTTTTATTTGTTCTTATTCAAACACATGGTAGAATGAGACATTAGACTTTCAGCATATAACCTCTTATTTACTATAACCTTTGAATGACTTCCAATTTGTTGAAATGCCATTCTTTTTTAACAAGACCATAATTTTAAAAAAGCCTTGAATATTTCCTTCATACCTACACAAATTAATAATTATTGTATTTTAAAAACATCTCACTGCACTAATTGTTTCATAATCTTTTTAATGTTCACTTATTCTATAAAAACTAAAATTCTATTTTTTTTATTTTTTATTTTTTAAAAATTGTTGTAATTGCTTCATAATCTTTTTAATGCTTACTTTAGTCTATAGAAGCTCAAATTCTACTTAGATTGATTTGAGTATTTTCTTTGGTATTTCATTGAAGCATTTTTAGCTTTTGAAGCTTCCCCCTCTTCTAAGCAGCACATATTGCATTTGACAAGCACAGGCACGAGTAAAAACAAATTTATATTTTTTAATTAAACTCCAGCTCACACTAAAACACCCAATTGGAAATGGAATAATATTTTAGTTGTTATCACACGGTTCAGCTTGTTACCATGAATATTTGCATATTTTATTACAAATAATTAGTCTAGTCAATAACACTATCATTCTTAAGAATTTCTGAGACATTCTGACTATAAACTACCAAATTCATCATTTCTACTTAAAAAAAATTCCCTCATGAATTCACGAGTTTTCATACATAATAAGAAAAAAAAACATTGGAACCTTAGATTCCCAGCATTCTAATTGATTTTGTCATAGTTATGAAAAAAAATCACACTGTCATTCCCCAAAAAAGCCCATATCTGAAAACACAAAATAGCCCAACAGTTTTAATATCAACAAAATTATAAACAAAAAGCCACACTATATTAGTTTCGATTTCTGCTGAAACAACAATGATAATGTTATAAGCACCCAAATGGTGCGAGTTAAAATATCTTCAATATTAAAAAATACTTTCAACTTCTTCACTATAAAAAAAAAAAAAATAGTTTGAGCTTACTTAAAGAGAGACCAAATGTTCCAGCAATAAAATTATACCAATCTTTAGCAAATTGAAACAAACCCTAAGAACTTCCATCGTTCAAAATAGAATGAAGTTGCATCGCCCTCAATTGAATCTCCTCTTGCATCAATGCAAGATTCTTTATAACGGCTTCCCCTTCAATAATTTTCTGAAGCCTCCTCTTTTCCTCAAATTCTTCTTTTTCCGAATCATTAAGAGGTGTCAGCCTGCTCTCCATCATCTCGACGCTTAAAAAATTATCACTATTAAATGCCATTTTATTGAACACACCTTTTTTTGGGTCTCTCCCACTCTGTTTTTTGTTAGCCTCGTTGAGCTCATTTTTGTAGCCATCCACCATCCTCCTGTTCTCTTCTTTAAATTTTTGCCTCCCTTCGCATACCATACTGCTGACGATATCCTTCACCGGTTTCACGGCGATATCGTCCACTAGGTTCAACACTCGGGACTGAAACATTTCCGCCACCAATATTTAATCAAGTAACATGACTAATACTAACAGTTTTACCATTATTATAAACAAAAGAGTTTTTAGAAAACCATTACCTGAGGCGTCTCATGGGCATTAACTTCTTCAGTTCTATCCTCTTTCTTCTTCTCCTTAATGTTGGTTTTCCTTTCTTTTGGAGTTCCCTCCTCCATCGTCTTCTTCTTTTCTCTTTTAGGGGAGTCATATTTTTCGTTCTCTTGCTCTTTGGGGACAGTTTTCTCTTTTCTCTTTTTTTTCTTACCTTCTTCGTCTGTATTTTCTTTCAGTTTTGACTCGCCCCCTTTCTTTCCTTCACAAACAGAGTTTTTATGTCCTTCCAAATTTTTAGCATTTTTTCTTTTCTTAACCTTCCTTTCTTGTTCATGCCCTCCTTCTTGAAGACGCTGTTTCACTGAGGGGGCCATTGTATTTGATACAGTGGCGTTATCCTTGTTCTGAGTGACCTGTCTCTGCTCACAAATTATTTCATGCTTTCCGGATGAAGAAGCCATTGAAGAACAAGAAAAACTACAGAACACCTGGTAAAGATATTGCCACTATCAACTTACTAGTATATGCTTTTGAAAGATGTTAATTTACGCCGAAGGCGTATCCTATGTTTTACGCCGAAGGCGTATCTTATGTGAAGTTTCCCAACCTAAAATGTATAATCAATGGTTCATTATCTTCAAGAGACGATCAAAATGATCGGGGCCATTAATTTTTTTTGCCGCTCTTTTTAACCTGGGAGGTTTCTGGTCATCGCTGGTCTTTTATATCCTTTACGACAGTGTCATTGTATCGTACCCAACTTGCGTTGTATGCCTGCGCTGGCAGCTCACGTGTACTACGAAATTGGTATGACATTAATAAATATTGTACGGTGAAATTGCAGATATATCACCATTTAAGTTATTCCCACCGAGCTTTCTATGTTTACCCGTTCATATTCTCACGCCAGAAAAGAAATCCCGAGAAGTTAGATTTGCAATTAATATTTTTGTTTAAAAGCCTGCAAATAGTCAAATATGTCAGATCTCCAAAGTAAATATGATCCACTTGCCTCACAAAATCTTTGGTCAAAATATCTTGTAGATCAACTTTTCGTTTACTGTGAATAGATTGAAGTAGCAACTGTATCAAGATTGCTTTTGGTTAGTCTGATTTAAAAAAAAATCTTCTGTATAATGGTTACATGAGTTTTTTTTTCCAAATTATGCCCATTATTTTCATCGACCTGCTTGATAGCAGACACAAATTGTGTGGAATCTTGAGGTTAGTCATTTGCCATGGTTTCAATGAGTTTTTTTATTAGGAATTTGTAGGCGACCGGATCAATTTTTTTGTTGTTTTCGTAAAATTTAAAATAAGAATTCGTTGAGTGTGAATAGATAAAAACAACAGTTATAGAAAATATAGTTTTGGTTCATGTCATTAAAAAAAATTATGGTGTGGTATATCCTCAACAGCAAAACACAATTCGTGCAAAGTCTAAGGTAAGTATGAACGGAAGATCGACCCATTCCTTGAGGGTTCTCACCGTTTTTTCACTCGCCCTGTTCTATCCAAACGCTGCACATTCAGAAGGAAAGAGACCCTGGATCGAATCCCCACTTTTCAAAGCTGCATCCCCTGACATTAATATATAGAGAGATTGAGGGATAAAGAGGGTGTGGAAGAGAGATAAATTATCAAATTCATTTTAAAATTAATATTATATTTAATTATTATTATTTATTATATTCTAAAATACAAATTACTAGATATAATATATTTATAGTACTGTAAACTAAATTAACATATATAAAATCTAATAGCTTTATTGATCAAGAGAGGAAATAAATATGATCTAAAGAGGAACAAAGAAGTGGAGAGAAAATAGGGACCGAGAAAAGTAATAGAGAGGGATAGAGGAAGATAAAAGGGAAGACAAGTATAGCGAGCAAAAGGGAAAGAGAGAAAGAGAGATTGAGTCTCTACTTCTCCTCTATCCTCTTTATATTTCTTTGCATCTCTCTCCTCTCTCTCTATCTATTTATATATATCTATCTACCTCATTATCTCTCTCATAATCTCTCTATTAGTCATATACATACACATTTCATGGTTCTCCCTCCTTATCTCTATCTCTATATTCATCTATCTATATTTCCCTTCTCCATCTCTCTCCCCCTCTATCTATACCTATTTCTCTAATACTTGTGTATGCATTTACCTATCTCTATTGCTTCCTATTTCTATCTTTATCTAAATCTATCTCTCACCCTCTCTACATAGATTTATCTCTTCCATATATCTATCCTCTTTCCTCTATCATTATCTCTCCCTCTCCTCTCCATGTTCCTCTTCATCTCCATCTCCATCCCCTATCTCTATCTCCTAATCCCTCTTCGTCTCACTCTTCCCTTCTCCATCTCTCCATGTTACTCCCTCCTCCCTATTGCAAACATAACATGAACGTGTTGATAATGGAGTTTGATTATCTTTGTTACTCAAATATTTTATTTTATAGTTGTGTTTGGATCCTTCTAAGTAGATGCATACACTACTACATTGAGGGGCTTTTTAAGATGATAATTTAAGACAAAATACTAATTTTGTCTTAAATATATTTAAGTTATATTTATTTATTTATTTTGTCTTAACTTAAGACAATAGAAATTAAATATATTTAAGTTTTTTTTTTTATTTTACATTGTCTCAAATTAAGACAATAGAAATTAAATATATTTAAGTTTTATTTTTTATTTTACATTGTCTCAAATTAAGACAATAGAAATTAAATATATTTAAGTTTTATTTTTTATTTTACATTGTCTCAAATTAAGACAATAGAAATTAAATATATTTAAGTTTTATTTTTTATTTTACATTGTCTCTCACTATTTTTTTTCTTTTGTCGTTTTTATTTATTTATTTGGCATTTCGTGATAAAGAGAATATGCCACGTGCCTTTTTCGATTATCAATGCTCTGTGTTATTTGTTTTAGTTTAATTTATTCTTAATAATTTTTAAAGTTAAAAAAATATTTGAGTAGTTATTAGAGTTTTTTTTATTGTAGGTTTTAGTAAATTTATATTTATATTTAAATTTTTTTAATATACATTTTAAATTAAATCACATAAAATTTATTAAAATTAAATCAAATCAAATGAAAATTATCTATATTTAAATTAGAACTTGATTTTTTACCTTTCATTTTATTTTTTAGTTTTTTAAGTTTAATCTTGTAATTTTTAATATAAAATTTAAAATTTTAGTTTTAACAGTTTTAATACAGTTTATTTTTAGTTTTACTATTTTATTTGAAGTACAATTTTACTTTCAAATTAATGTTACTATTATTTGCAATATATTAATTATATTTTTTAAGTACATTTTTTTAAATTTTAATTCTATTATTTAATTATTTATTCTCAATAAGTTTATTATTTAATATTTTTTAAAAATTATTTGTTTAAATGGATATTTTAATTTTGCATTTCCTTTGTAGTATGATTTAACTTTGAAATTTATTTTACATATTTACTTATATTTATGAAATTACAAACTACAATTAAAAGTTATTAGAAATAATTTAATTTATAATTATTCATGTTATTAAATTTTAATTATTTTAAAATTATTTGTTTAAATGGATATTGTAATTTTGCATTTCCTTTGTAGTATGATTTAACTTTGAAATTTATTTTACATATTTATTTATGCTTATGAAATTACAAATTATAATTAAAAGTTATTAGAAATAATTTAATTTATAATTATTCATTTTATTTTTATCCTAATTTATATAATAAAATAAATTTCAAACTTAAAATCTAAATTAAACGTTATTGAGAGAGAGGGAGACTAACTTTTGACTAGTCGATTCATGCCAACAATCAAAGGATTACATGTGTCCCTAGGGAGTTATGCTCAAGGTACCACATGTGTCATTTGATTAAGGATATGATAATTCACCTTTCAAACCTCTTTAGAGTACCCATTGCACACTTAAGGAAGATAGAGAAGATATAAAGAGGAAAAGGGAGAAAAAGAGAAAGAAAGGAAGAGAGAGAGAGAGGGGGGGGGGAAGATAAAAATGGATGGATATAGATAGGGAGAGGGAGATACAAAAAGAGAAAAGAGAGAAAAAAAGATAGAGAGAAAGATAAATAGAGATCTATGGAGAGATAAAGAGGGAGACAAAGAGATATAGAGAGATAGAAGAGAGATAGAGATATAGAGATAGAGATAGAGGTAGAGATATACTAGAGGAATAAATAGGGAGAGAGAGAGAGGGGGAGAGAAAGATAGAGAGAGAGAGAGAGAATATAAGAGACATAGATAGATATAAAGTACCATGGAGAGATCAAATAAAGAGATAGATAAAGAGAAATAGGAGACAAAGATATATAGAATTAGAGAGAGGGGGAGATAAATAGGGACAATAAAGGAGTAAGGTAGAGAGATAGGGAGAGAGAGGAAGAGAGAACGTAAGAAAAATATAAAGAGAAATATGAGAGAGATACAAAGAGAGAAATTGAGAGATAATGAGAAACATAGAGATTGAGAGGGAGACATAGATAGAAAGAGTGTCTCTCTCTTTCTCTTCCCATCTTTATACATATATCTCCTCATCTCTACCTCTCTTTATATATAACTCCCTATCTTTATCTTTCTATCCTTCCAATGCTCCCTCTCTCATTCTCTCCCTCTTCCCTTTCCTCTCTCCTTCCATCTCTCTTTCTCTCTCTTCCCCCTCCATTTTTCCCACTACCTATCTTTCTATCTCTCCCTCTTTTGAGATCTCTATCTCTCCCTATCACTTCCTCTTTCTATATCTCTATTTTATCTCTATCCTCTCTCCATTGAATCTCTCCCTCTCTCCCTAAATATATCCCTTTGTCTCTATCTTCATATATATCTCTCTCACACACACACACATACACACTCCATTTCTCCCTCCTCATCTTTATCTCTCTCTCCCCCTCTCTATTTATCTCTTCATCTCTTTATTACTTATCTTTATCACAAGTTATCTCTCACTCTTTCCTTCTCTACATATCCCTCTCTCTACCTCTCTATATATAACTTCTTATATATTTATCTTTCTATCTCTCCATCGCCCTCTCATTGTCTCCCTCTTAATATCTCTATTTCTCCCTCTCCATCTCTCTCTCAACCCCTCTATCTTTCATAAGTTATATCTATCTCTATCTCTCCTTCTTTCTATCCCTATCTCTCCCTCTTTCTATCCCTGTCTCCCCCCTCTATCTCTCTATTACTCCCTCTTCTATATCTCTTTACTTTTTTCTCCTCTCTATTTCTCTACCTCCCTCTCCTTCCCTCTCTATCTCTCTCCATATATCTTTTCTCTCACACACACACAGCACACACACACACACACACACACACACACACACACACACTCCCTATTCCTCCTCCCCACTATATCTAACAATCCAAGGATTACATGTGTCCCTGGGGAGTTATGCTTAGGGTACCACATGTGTCATTTGATTAAGGATATGATAATTCACCTTTCAAACCCCTTTAGTGTACCCATTGCACACTTAAGGAAGATAGAGAAGATATAAAGAGGAAAAGGGAGAAAAAGAGAAAGAAAGGAAGAGAGAGAGTGAGGGGGAGGCAAAGATAAAAATGGACATGGATATAGATAGGGAGAGGGAGATACAAAAAGAAAAAAGAGAGAAAAAAAGATAGAGAGAAAGATAAATAGAGATCTATGGAGAAGATGAGAGGGAGACAAAGAGATATAGAAGTATAGAAAGAGAGATATAGATATAGAGATAGAGATAGAGGTAAGAGATATAGAGAGGGAATCATAGAGAGAGATACTAAGAGACATAGAATGGATATAAAAGTTATAGGGAGAGATAAAGATAGATAAGAGGAAATAGGGAGACAAAAGATATATAGAAGTAGAGGGGGGAGATAAATAGGGACAATAATAAAAGAGATGAGTAGAGATAGGGAGAGAGAGGAAGAGAGAACATAAGAAAAATATATAGAGAAATATGAGAGAGATACAAAGAGAGAAATTGAGAGATAATGAGAAACATAGAGATTGAGAGGGAGACATAGATAGAAGGAGTGTCTCTCTCTTTCTCTTCCCATCTTTATACATATATCTCCTCATCTCTACCTCTCTTCATATGTAACTCCCTATCTCTATCTTTCTATCCTTCCAATGCTCCCTCTCTCATTCTCTCCCTCTTCCCTTTCCTCTCTCCTTCCATCTCTCTTTCTCTCTCTTCACCCTCCATTTTTCCCACTACCTATCTCTTTATCTCTCCCTCTTTTGAGATCTCTCTCTCCCTATCACTTCCTCTTTCTATATCTCTATTTTATCTATATCCTCTCTCCATTTCTCTCCCTCTCTCCCTATATATATCCCTTTGTCTCTATCTTCATATATATCTCTCTCTCACACACACACATACACACTCCATTTCTCCCTCCTTATCTTTATCTCTCTCTCCCCCTCTCTATTTATCTCTTCATCTCTTTATTACTTATCTTTATCACAAGTTATCTCTCACTCTTTCCTTGTCTACATATCCCTCTCTCTACCTCTATATATATGAATTCTTATATATTTATCTTTCTATCTCTCCATCCCCCTCTCATTGTCTCCCTCTTAATATCTCTATTTCTCCCTCTCCATCCCTCTCTCAACCCCTTTATCTTTCCTAAGTTATATCTATCTCTATCTCTCCTTCTTTCTATCCCTATCTCCTCCCCCTCTCTCTCTATTACTCCCTCTTCTATATCTCTTTACATTTTTCTCCTCTCTATTTCTCTACCTCCCTCTCCTTCCCTCTCTATCTATTTATACAAATCTCCCTCTCTATCTCTCTCCATATATCTTTCTCACTCACTCACACACACACACACACACACACACACACACACTCCCTATTCCTCCCTCACTATATCTAACAATCCAAGGATTACATGTGTCCCTAGGGAGTTATGCTCAGTGTACCACATGTGTCATTTGATTAAGGATATGATAATTCACCTTTCAAACCTCTTTAGTGTGTTGCACACTTAAGGAGAGATAGAGATATAAAGGAAAAGGAGGGAGAAAAAGAAGGAAGATAAGAAAGAGAGGGGGAATTAAAAGATAAAATGGACATGTGGATTATAGATAGGAGAGGAGACTCTAAGAAAAAAAAGATAGAAGATAAATAGAGAGATCTATGGAATAAAAGGGGAGACAAAGAGATATAGAGATAGAGAAAGAGAGAGAGATAATATAGAGATAGAGATAGAGATAGAGGTAGAGGAGTAAGAGATATAGAATAAATAGGGGAGAGAGAGAGAGAGAGAGAGAGAGAGAGAGAGAGAGAGAGAAAGATAGAGACAGAGAGATATAAGAGACATGAATAGATATAAAAGTACTAATAGGGAGAGAGATAAAAGATAGATAAAAGAAATAGGAGACAAAAGTATATAGAAATTAGAGAGGGGGAGATAAATGAGGGACAATAAAGGGAGTAAGGTGAGAGATGGGGAGAGAGAGGAAGAGAGCGTGAGAAAAATATAAAAGAGAAATATGAGAGATACAAAGAGTGCTTGGGGAGATAATGAGGAAACATAGAGATTGAGAGGGAGACATAGATAGAAAGAGAGTGTCTACTCTCTTTCTCTTCCCATCTTTATACATATATCTCCTCATCTCTACCTCTCTTTATATATAACTCCCTATCTTTATCTTTCTATCCTTCCAATGCTCCCTCTCTCATTCTCTCCCTCTTCCCTATCCTCTCTCCTTCCATCTCCCTTTCTCTCTCTCCCCCCTCCATTTTTCCCACTACCTATCTCTCTATCTCTCCCTCTTTTGAGATCTCTATCTCTCCCTATCACTTCCTCTTTCTATATCTCTATTTTATCTCTATCCTCTCTCCATTGAATCTCTCCCTCTCTCCCTAAATATATCCCTTTGTCTCTATCTTCATATATCTCTCTCTCACACACACACACATACAAACTCCATTTCTCCCTCCTTATCTTTATCTCTCTCTCCCCCTCTCTATTTATCTCTTCATCTCTTTATTACTTATATTTATCACAAGTTATCTCACTCTTTCCTTCTCTACATATCCCTCTCTCTACCTCTCTATATATAACTTCTTATATATTTATCTTTCTATCTCTCCATCCCCCTCTCATTGTATCCCTCTTAATATCTCTATTTCTCCCTCTCCATCTCTCTCTCAACCCCTCTATCTTTCATAAGTTATATCTATCTCTATCTCTCCTTCTTTCTATCCCTATCTCTCCCTCTTTCTATCCCTATCTCCCCCCCTCTATCTCTCTATTACTCCCTCTTCTATCTCTCTTTACTTTTTTCTCCTCTCTATTTCTGCCACCTCCCTCTCCTTCCCTCTCTATCTCTCTCCATATATCTTTCTCTCTACACACACACACACACACACACACACACCCTGTTCCTCCTGCACTATATCCTAGTGATCAGGGATTATGTGTGTCCTAGGGAGTTAAGCTTTCGAGGGAATACCACATGTGTCATTTGATTAAGGATATGATAATTCACCTTTCAAACCTCTTTAGTGTGCCATTTGCACTTAAGGAAGATAGAGAGAAGATAAAAAGGAAGGGAGAAAAAAGAGAGAGAAAAGAGAGTGAGGAGTAAGACATAGAAATGGACATGGATATATAGATAGGGAGAGGGGAAGTCTAAAAAGAGAAAGAGAGAGAAAAAGATAGAGAAAGATAAATAGAGATCTATGGAAGGTAAAGAGGAGACAAAGAGATATAGAATTCTAGAAGAGATATAGATATAAGAGATAGGAATAGGAAAGTAAGTACTAGAGGAATAAATAGAGAGAGAGAGAGAGAAGAGAATGTATAGATAGATATAAATTACCATAGGGAGAGATAAAGAGATAGATAAAGAAGGAAATAGGAGACAAAGATATATAGAAGTAGAGAGGGAGATAAATAGGGACAATAAAGGAGTAAGGTAAGAGGAGATAACTCCCTATCTCTATCTTTCTATCCTTCCAATGCTCCCTCTATCATTCTCTCCCTCTTCCCTTTCCTCTCTCCTTCTATCTCTCTTTCTCTCTCTTCCCCCTCCATTTTTTCCACTACCTATCTCTCTATCTCTCCCTCTTTTGAGATCTCTCTCTCCCTATCACTTCCTCTTTCTATATCTCTATTTTATCTCTATCCTCTCTCCATTTCTCTCCCTCTCTCCCTATATATATCCCTTTGTCTCTATCTTCATATATATCTCTCTCACACACACACACATACACACTCCATTTCTCCCTCCTTATCTTTATCTCTCTCTCCCCCTCTCTATTTATCTCTTTATTACTTATCTTTATCACAGGTTATCTCTCACTCTTTCCTTCTCTACATATCCCTCTCTCTACCTCTATATAGATGAATTCTTATATATTTATCTTTCTATCTCTCCATCCCCCTCTCATTGTCTCCCTCTTAATATCTCTATTTCTCCCTCTCCATCCCTCTCTCAACCCCTTTATCTTTCCTAAGTTATATCTATATCTATCTCTCCTTCTTTCTATCCCTATCTCCCCCCCCTCTCTCTCTATTACTGCCTCTTCTATATCTCTTTACATTTTTATCCTCTCTATTTCTCTACCTCCCTCTCCTTCTATTTATACAAATCTCCCTCTCTATCTCTCTCCATATATCTTTCTCACTCACACACACACACACACTCCCTATTCCTCCCTCACTATATCTAACAATCCAAGGATTACATGTGTCCCTAGGGAGTTATGCTCAGGGTACCACATGTGTCATTTGATTAAGGATATGATAATTTACCTTTCAAACCTCTTTAGTGTACCCATTGTACACTTAAGGAAGATAGAGAAGATAAAAAGAGGAAAAGGGAGAAAAATAGAAAGAAAGAGAGAGAGAGAGAGGGGGGGTAAAGATAAAAATGGACATGGATATAAATAGGGAGAGGGAGATACAAAAATAGAAAAGAGAGAAAAAAATATAGAGAGAAATACAAATAGAGATCTATGGAGAGATAAAGAGGGAGACAAAGAGATATAGAGAGATAGAAGAGAGATATAGAGATAGAGATAGAGATAGAGGTAGAGATATATAGGAATAAATAGGGAGAGAGAGAGAGAGAGAAAGATAGAGATAGTGAGAGAGAGAGAGAGAATATAAGAGACATAGATAGATATAAAGTACCATAGGGAGAGATAAAGAGATAGATAAAGAGAAATAGGAGACAAAGATATATAGAAGTAGAGAGAGGGGGAGATAAATAGGGACAATAAAGGAGTAAGGTAGAGAGATAGGGAGAGAGAGGAAGAGAGAACATAAGAAAAATATAAAGAGAGATACAAAGAGAGAAATTGAGAGATAATGAGAAACATAGAGATTGAGAGGGAGACATAGATAGAAGGAGTGTCTCTCTCTTTCTCTACCTCCCTCTCCTTCCCTCTCTATTTATTTATACAAATCTCCCTCTCTATCTCTCTCCATATATCTTTCTCATGCACACACACACACACACACACACACACACACACACACACACTCCCTATTCCTCCCTCACTATATCTAACAATCCAAGGATTACATGTGTCCCTAGGGAGTTATGCTCAGGGTACCACGTGTCATTTGATTAAGGAAATGATAATTCACCTTTCAAACCTCTCTCTCTCTCTCCTCTACCTATCTCCCTCTCTTTCTCTCTCTCCCTCTCTTTATATCTCCCCTCTATCTATCCCCATCTCTCCCTCCCTCACTCCCTCTATATCCCCCTATCCATCTCTTTATCTGTGCGTCTCTATCTATTTTTCTCCCTCTATCTCTCGACACGTCTCCTTCTCTCTATCCATTTAGCTCTCTCCCTCTCTATTTCCCTCTACCTCTTCCTATACCTCCATATCTATATCTCTTTACCTCACTATCTTTATCTCTCCCTCTCTATCTCTCTCTATATATAACTTCCTATGCCTATTTTTATATTTCTATTTATTCCTCTCTCTCCTCTCCATACCCCTCTCCATCTCCATCCCCATATCTATCTTCCTCTTTACCTCTCTCTCACTCTTCCCCCCTTTATATCTCCCTCTTTCTATCCATATCTCTCCCTCTATCTCCCTCTCTTCCTATGACAAACATAACATGAGCCTACTACTAATGAAGCTTGATTATCTTCTTGATTCAAAGGTTTTGTTTCTTTCATGTTTGGATACTTGTAAGTGGATGCATATTTCATTTGAAGCTATCCCCTCTCCATTGAGACCTTTGTTGCACAAACAAAATCATTTACTAAATGGCCTACCAATTAGTCTCTTGCATTGCATAGATGTATGCAAAATAAAGACAAAAAAATTTCGTAATGGATATTCTAGACCTCTTCGGCGTACCTATTGCACACCAAGGTGCAATTGCTAGTTAAGTTTTATTTATTTACTTTACATTGTCTCAAATTAAAATAGAAAAAATACCTACCTTTTCCAAAAAATATATTAATTATTTCCCACATATGGCTTTTCCCTCGAACAAA
>VDFB02151352.1:0-25180 GCA_007258455.2 Sequoia sempervirens
TCCGCGGTATAATTTCCTAAGAAAATATTAAGGGGGACTTCCGCGGTTATTGCCGCGGTGGGTAATCAAAGACCATATACCATCTGTCATAAAAGCGGTTCCCCTAAATCTCTGGGTGGTGGCACCAATGGATAGGAAACCTCTTTGCATTGAGGGTGAGATTTTGATTTGTTCTAGGGTCAGTGAATAGAGAGCACAAATCGCCTTTAGTAATCTTTAAATCTTTAACTTGTTTATATGATAATTTATCTGCATAATATGCCCTCATGTTTGCCTCCTATTTTCCATCCAGATATTTGTTGGGTAATTGCATCCACATTTTTTAACAAATCCTTTCAATGAATCTGCTAGATGTATCCTTTATGTGGTTGAACAATTTTGATCACTCAACCTACTAATAAGATCCTCAACTTCTTTCTATTGTTTTCAATTTCACTCCTCAAATTTCTTGAGTGCCAGGAGGGTATTGAGAGAATGGTGGGGAGGTTGATTTTGTGGTTGAGGCTGATTTGGTTGAGGATTTTCCTCCTCTTGTTGACAATTTCCTACAAATTAAAAAAAAACATTCATTTCTAAACTAAAACAAACAAAATCAATTTAAAACTAACAAATTGAAAACAAATACCAAACAATACTTACCTCTTGCATCTTTTCGTCATCGTGGCGCCATATTTGTGAAGAAATCCAATTGCTCTTGATGAATTTTGACCTCTCCAAAAACGCGAGCGCGTATGACAAGGTTTTTGGCCGCGGGCGGAGCTAAAACACAGCAAAAAGGAAATGAGAAATGATTTTGAGTTTGCTTTTATTTTTTGCTTTTAAAAGCTTTCGCGTTATAACGTGAACGCTTTTTGAGATTTTTTTTCTTTTTTGGCCACAAAAGTGCGACCATCTTGGTGCACTTACCCAACTATAGTATGAATAGCTTCTCTCCACTAGAAATCCAATATATTTTTTTCTTTCAATATGGTTCTTACTACTTCCTGAACTGTCTTATTCTTCCTCTCCACAACCCCATTCTATTGTGGAGTCCTATGAGCTGATAAATGTATTTTGATCCCATGATCTTCACAAAAATTGTTAAACTCATTAGAGGTGAACTCACCACCTCTTTCAAACCTAAAAAACTGTATTTTCAAATCCATTTCATTCTCAACCATAGATTTGAATTCTTTAAAATTATCTAAATCTTTTAATTTTTCTTTGAGAAAGGTCACCCAAGTCATTCTAGAGTAATCATCTATCAATAACATAAAATACATGTCACCTTGAGAGCTTCTTGTTTTGGTAGGTCCACATAGGTTTAAATGCACCAACTCCAAAGGTCTTGTAGTAGAGTATTCCTTAGGTTTGAACCTCTTCTTTGGCTATTTTCCAAACTAACACTCTTTGCAAATTGCATTGACAAGATTTGTAATTCTTGGCATGCCTCTCATAGCATAAGTATAGCTAGTCTTCACTAGGCTATCAAAATTGATATGAAAAATTCTTATGTTTCATAGCCAACTTTCATTTATTTGAGTCATAAAGAACTTACCACCAATACCTTTGAGATGATAAACATTATCTTATATCCTCATTCCTACAACAACCAAAGTTCTAAAGCTTTCTTTTTTGATTTCACAACCATCATCTTGAAACACTAGATTGTATCCTTTGCTACACATTTTTGGGTATGTGTAGGATCATCATGGAAAAAACAGGCCCTTAAGTGGCAAAAATTCAGAAAAATCAGAGTTAGGCAACTTGACATAAAAATTTGAAAAAGTTATCTATATTAAATTTCAAAAATATATAAGAATAGAATTTGTAGCAAATTGAATGTATTTTCTAAAGTACTAAGTTTTTTTTTTAAAAACAAAATCTATTTGGTGAAAATTTGAAATTTCAATGTAGTAGGAATTAAATTTCAGGGAAAAAATAAGAAATAGTTGTTTGTCTGACCACCCTAACCACAATAAAATGATAATATTTTTTTTATAAAATTTTAGATATAAGTAGAGGAACCATGTCCCAATGTGATGCATATTTTTTGTAATTTTTTCCAAGTAAATAGTTAATTATGATTTTTTTATTAAAATTTTTAAAATATAAAAACTCATACGTCTAACCACCTTAACTTGGTCAAAACTTCATGAAATTCAATTTTTCTTTTTTTAATCCTATAGTATACGAAGCATAGAATGTGATGCATGTTTTGGATTCAAAAAATGTGATATCATTTGAAAGCTATAGATGTTTTTCAATGAGCTTATCAATTAGTACTTTAGTCGTAATTCAAATTATAGAAAATTAATAATAATTATTTATTAAATTCAAAGTAAAGCATAATTTATATTGGTAGAACGCTGAGAATCTCCTTTAAAAACCCTTTTCATTTCATTAATTTTGGATTAAAAAAATTCGTCAGCCACATACCCTACAAATACCCATCATATTGCCACTTTTTGGCCCATCATGATCATGTACATACCCTTAAATTCCTCCACTCAGAAGATTATGCTAGAGACCCTTGACATAAAGAACATCATTTATCTTATTCTTTCCATCAAAACCTTTTCCACGAACCTTAGCAGATGTGTCATCACCAAACTTAACAAGACCACCATCATACTTCTCAAGTTTAAAAAACTTACTCTTATCACCTATCATATGATTTTGAGCATCCACTATCAATTATCTTTTAGTTTCTATCCTCTCTTGCATGAAAGGAAATCAACATAGTTCCTTCAATACTGTGACCTATTTATGAAGTAGTTTCCTTCATAGTTCTTTCAAGGTTATTAGAATTAGTCCCAACATTCAAATCCATGAACAAGTATTCATCACTTCTATCATCCAGATAGTCTGATTCCTCGTCATTATATGTATCATTGTCTTCTTTAACATAATAACTCTTCTTGAAAGATTTACCTTTATGATATTTATGTTTGTCATTTGAAGCTTTCCCTAGACATTTTGAAGCATAATGACCTATCTTGCCACAATTGAAATACTTAAAGGGTAACTTACCTCTATATTTTCCAGTGCCCTTTTTCAATCTTTGTACAAAATTTACTTCCACTTCATCAAGATCATCCAGATCAGATTCATCATTCCTCTCTTTCGTGTTGAATTTAAAAGCAATTTCTTTTTTTGAAGCATCTTTGTCAAACTCTCTTAATTCAAAAGTAGTCACCAAAAAATTGATCCCTAGACTATTGATCCAGATTTTGAGTTTAGATTCAACAGCAAAAACTTTAGCACTATAAGATTTAGGAAGGTTTCTCAACACCTTTTTCACAATTTTACTTTCCTCTAGTTTTCCACCAAGACCATTGATGGTATGAACAATTTCATCCACCCTTAGTATGTAGCCTACAATATCTTCATCCTCTAAAATCCTTAGGGTTTCAAATTTGGCTTTGAAATTTTGCATCTTTTCTTGCTTAACCTTAGCATCTCCTTCATAAATGCTCCTCAATGTCTCCCAAACCTCTTTAGAAATTTTGTAGCTTATCACCTTCACAATTTTTGAATTACAAAGCCCACTCAAAATAGTATTCCTTTCTTTTCCATTATTCTCATAATCCTTCAAATCAGATATCTTCACTTGTTGAAGGAGTAGTAGGCATAGTATATCCATCTTTAACTAATTTCCATACTCCAAACCCTAATGAGACAAGAAAGGATTCCATCCTTTCTTTCTAGAAGGCATGATTTGTTCCATCAAACATAGGTACTTTGACACCATTCGTATGTTCCATCTAGATCTACCTCAACTAATTAAGCTTCTTAAAATTAGTCTCTACTCTAAGACCAATTATTAGACACATGAGTCAACTAAGAGGGGGGTGAATACTTGTGCATTAAAACCTTCCAACCCTCACTAATCTTCAAACACTTATTAAGCATTAGCATGAATGTAAACAAATGACACATCAACACATCAACAACCATACACAATAGAACACTAGATTTTATGTGGAAAACCTTAATCGAGAAAAAACCACAGTGAGGATTAACACATAAATATGAATATCAACATCGATTACAAAAGGGTCACTGTAGGAAGGGCTCACTACCAAAAGGAGTCACTATCCAAAAAGAAAGAAAGGCTCACTGCCCAAGAAGATCACTTCTTCTAGAATACAAGAGAATAGAAAGAGATTATTACAAGGAGGTTCACTACCTCAAAGCAACAGGAGAATCCACCACAACCATTCACAACCTTTGGATCACTGCCTCCAGGAACTTCAAGCACACTAAAATGTAGACACCTTCTGCTCACTACTTTTGGTATTATTAGGCATTCATGCTCACACTTAGATCATAACACTTGATCACACATGCATCATTTCACACCACATTTTATGCCACACACTTCTCCAAAAATTGATCTTACATATTTATCTTCCATTGTAACCATGAATAACCTTCTCCAAGTTGGCTTCACTGAAATGTATGCACCTCAAACATGCAACCACCAAATAGGTCAAGACAAAACACTTCCATGGTGGAAAGAAGTGAATGCGGACCACACCAAGGGTTAACTAGGACCCAAATCTACACCAACATGCTCCACCAACATTCCACAATCCATGAAGCACATCCACAAATAAAGATAACATGAAAAGTTGGCCAAACTGGTATTAACACTCCCAAGCAACTACATACACACTTCACCAGGTCCGGAAACATCCTACGGACCACATAGAAACATTACACAATATCCTAAAATATTCCAACACCAGTAGAATGTTCAAATCACTGGCGCAAACACATGAAACTAAAAATGTTGCCATCCTATGCAACCAGTCAAACTGCCACTAAGATACAATTCATGAACCAAGCTTGAAAAATAGTTGAACACCAAACCATCCAAGGGAAGATAGATACAAGCATCATTAGCACATTCCCAAATCTGCAAGACAAGAAACTTCAGCATAGAGAAATGCAGAGCAATTCCATTTCTCCCAAATATCCCTCTTCACAATCCAAACACTGTTAAACATGTCTTCTACTACCACACAATCTAGAATCTAAAAATTTGGATATAACACCTTCAAATTCTTATGATCATTACATCCAAATCACATAAGCACAACTTCAAGAATGAAGAAATGCAGAGCACAATATAGAACACATCCATGTCACCTTATACATGTTATTTATACAAATTTTCTCAAAAGAACTTGGAAACCAAGTGACCCTGATACATCTTACAACACCTTCTCAACACCACAAACACCTTCTTATCATGACCACACTAGAGGTTGACATCAATGACAACATAGTGCAACAAAAGGAACTAAATATTATTAGAAGATCAAGTTCAATCTACTAGATGATAGTATGGTAAAAAATTGAGATATTGTTGTGGCACCACAATGCTCTAATACCAAGCTAATTATGACACTCTACTTGTAGCACCTAGTAACCCACATGCAACAATATAAAATTCCAAGGGGTTTCACTTTTTCTTTAGATCACCCTACAATAACCAACATTATAACTTCTAAGAACTATCACCCACAAGCAACTACTACACCCAAAACCCCTAAACAATGGCTCACCCAAGTAGCTCAATGGATACTCATCCCTACATGCACACAAATGCACCTTTAAATAGAAAAATAAAATGATGTATTTAACTATATGAACATTTTTCTTTGTATAATGCAAGGAATTTTGCTTCCCCTATTGTTCCTCATACACACACATACACTCAACCCTAATTGTATTTCCATCTCTATCCCTCTCTTTTTATCTTTGTCTCTCACTCAATCTCACTACTCACATGCAACTTATTCCTTTGGTTGCTCACAAATTCAACTTCCACATACACTTTTATGTGACTTGAACACAACTAAAACCTCATTTCTTCCACTCACTATGTCATGCCTCTTTCATTGGTAAAATCATAAATTTTTCACATGTATCCTTTTTCTTCTCTCTTCTCCATCCTACCCAATTGGTCTCACATGTAGCCTTATCCATTTTCTCTAGTTTCTCAACCTACCACCTTTAATAACTCCTTTCCAATGTTTTTCTCTCTTCCCTAACTTTACTCAACCTCCTCATTATATACACACTTTACACATTGAGCTATCGTATATCCCTTTGTACCATTGGTTGGTTATTCATGTGCCTACCTACACTTCATTTTATTTGCAAAACCTAATGGATTTCCTTGCTTCTATCACTCTTATCTCTTTGACCTTGATTGAATTCTCAAAACTCTCGCATCCCTTTTCTAGAACATTTTTCTTCTCTTGCACATGTTTGTTGGGTCCTACCAAAATTATCTAAGCATTCAAACTCACCTATTATACTCTCTTTCAATGATATCTTTTATTAATATTAGATGCAGTACTTGTATAACCAAATCCCCTTTGGTTCATGTATGATCATTCTCACATGTTATTAGTCATCCACAAATATTATCAAGGATGGATAAATGGCATGTTCACCCACTCAACATTGATCTCCAACATATTCATCATCCTTTTGGTCATTAATGCATATTTATTTATAATATATGGCTTCCTCTCTATTGATATTTTTTATCACTTGACTTAGGTATTAAATGTTGGATCTTCTTAAGCATTTCATTTCACTTTGTTTTATCCATTCTTTCCTCCAATTACCTCTTCATTTTTATTTTAATCTCATTTTCCACTAGATTATTCTCATGGCCATTTTCCTATCCGAACATGACCACCAAATCAACCCTTCAAACTTTCTCATTATTCCTTATGTTTCTTGTGATATCCCTTGTACCATTGCATCCCTTATTTTGTCACTCTTCTACTACTCAACTACCTTAATGTGGCTTATTGGACTCTTTCTCAACCCCATCATACACCTTGGTAACCTACAACTAACTCCACAATGTATTTCCACATATCCATGCACCCAACAAACACTTTTGTAGCACCTACATACTCCTATAAATAGAAATTCATCCACAATAGCAATGAACAACTCTACACCTCATCCTTACCTCATGTGACCTATTTATCCAATAATCTCCTATTTCACCAACAAACACACATGCATTCACTACTATGATATTGACCTTAATTATTGATCTTGCAACCTCCTAACTTAGGACACAAACACTCACATAGTGTTCTTTTTCTACACATGTAACTACAACACTATCACTCCTTAAAATGACTAGTCACCTACAACATTATCCTCAATCCTCAACAACCTCAATGTCACTACTAATGCACCTACTATAATTGCTACAAGTGTCCAATCACTCCATGGGTAAAATTATTTGTTTCTATAGATAACACATCCTCTATTGTAGCTCTCTATTATTGCAAATGATTCAATAATCACTCTCCCTTTCTTATAATTCCTTAAACCCATGGTTACAAGTGGCCAATTCCTTTGCTTCAAATAGATTTTTCACTATGGTGACTCATTTCCTAGTGTTTACAAGTCAAAATCTACAATGGTTGAAAATGCATGAACAACTCAAAATGACCAATTATCTTCCAATCTATGCCAACTTAAATTCCTCATAATACTACTATATCACATTATTTCGAAGATTATCCCAACTAAATATATGGAGAAGAATGAGGATTAGATGTATAAATAACGTTGGATTAATCAAAGTGAGATGGTTTTTCTTTAAATCCCTAAGGCCATTTTGGGAGGACTTCTTATGAAAGTCAAAAGGAACTAGATAGATAGGGACTAGAAAGAAAAAAAAATTAAAAAAAAAAATTGAAGCTAATTATATAAAATGAGAATAGTTTTTTTCTTTAAGAAACTACATAATGTGTCTCCTTTTATATAGATCATG
Source organism: Sequoia sempervirens (assembly GCA_007258455.2). NCBI lineage: Eukaryota > Viridiplantae > Streptophyta > Pinopsida > Cupressales > Cupressaceae > Sequoia > Sequoia sempervirens. The sequence goes on from VDFB02151352.1 coordinate 7,805, forward strand.
ATAAATATATTAAAAATAATTAATCATGAAATTAATTATATTTTTATATTAATACATTATATAATTTAATTTAAATAATTTCATAAAAAATATATATTTAAACTGTATAATACCTCTTTACTTGTAAAGAGGTTGACCTTAAATCAAATAAATCTTACCTTGAATCAAACAAAGTTGGCCTTAAATCAAAGAAAGCTAACCTTATTTGTAACCCCATTTTATTTCTTAGGATGAATTATGCTTTGATATTTTCTATTTTTATTTTGACTCATGGAGTTATTTCTCTTCATATATTTAGTAAAACTTTTTTTCATTATTAGTTTATCTATTTTGATATTTTTCTATTGTCATGGTAATGTATCCACATACATTTTAGTTTTTTTTACTATTTTTGGTTATATGTTTGGTTAACATTATTGGTTTAGAATCCCTTCCTAAATTTTAGGAGATGGGTTGTTTATGATCACTATGTATTTTGGAAAGATTTTTTATTATTGACCTTTGAATATTTTGTAGCTCGATAGGTATTGGATTTAATAAAAAATGTAGTGTGGTATTGAAACTATCAAAATTATGTTTTACCTTTGGCTTCATTCATTTTTCCTTGGATTTGATCTCACACTTAGAGAATATCCTTGGAAAATCCTATATTCTTAGAGGAATACTTGATGTCTATGAGATTCACATGTCCAAGATCTTAAAAATAATAATTAGGACAAATTAATATGAAAATTAATGGTAATAGATAGTGAAAGATACAAACTTACAATGGATCTTTGCATTTTACTATTTATTGTCAACTTTATCATTTCACATCTTTATGGAGTAGTGGCTCATTAATTCCAAAATATTTTTGGTGGTGCTTCAAAATGTATTTCATACATTGTGATTTAGCACATATTGCAAGAGTTTTATGAGTAGTTTCCAAATTATAATAAGATAAAATTTCGAGTAAAATTGAGATAGAAAGAGCTATAATTATTACAAGGTCCTCTTGAATAGTAATCATAGCATACCTCTAGAAGTATGTTGTTCCTAACATTGTTCTAGAAAGAGAATCTTATGTAGTGTCTCTTTCGAAGCAAAGAACCTATGATGGGCTTGAATTGCACATCAATAAGGAGTCATGTGAGCTTTTTTTTATCTCTTTTCTATCAAAATTTATAAATTTTGTTAGTAAAAATCAATTTATTAAGTATTTTCAAAATAAAAAGTTAAAATATTTAGTATTCAACCATTTTTAAGTCAATGTGTTGAGCCAATGAGCTTCTATTAGGGCACAAGGAAATGACATATGTTCTATGAAGAGGTGTTCAATCAAGTGAATATAAAAATGACAAGGATTTTAATGGCAAGATGGAAGTTATATGATATTTTTATTATCTTTTCCATCAAAAATTTTGAATTATGTTTGTGAAGATCAATTTGTTGAGTATTTTCACTATAAAATGCTAAAATATTTAGTATTCAAACATTTTAAAGTAAATGTGTTGAGTCTAAAAGATTCTATGAAGAATAAGGAAAATGATGTATTGTTGTTAGGTGTTTCATTGAAAGTTGTTCACTAAATGAATATAAAAATGATAAGGATTTTTAAAGGGGGGGTTTGGTTGTTGAATGTAATAATTTTGTCATGGCAATAGTGTTGGATTTTTTCATAGAAAAAGATGTAAGTTTGCCAATTGTTGATCACAATTAGTAAGGATTTTAAAATATTTCTTTCTACAATACTATTGTAAATTATGAATCTTTTGAATGTTGTTGTTTCTAGGAGTTTCATGTAAATCTTATCAAATCTTTAAACATTTCTTTTAGAGAAAGAGTTTAAGTCAAAATTCTAGCTTACAAGAACAAAATCAAAATAAATGCTTACTTTTTTATTTTTTTTGTGTTATTGTTTCCAATATTTTTTTATGAGAATGAATCCACTTTAACACGCATTGAATCTTGGTGATAAGTTCCCATAAATTAAACATAAGAGGACTACTACTAAACACAATTGATCATAAAATTCTTCAAAGATCAAATTTACTAACTTGCTACTTTATTTAAAAACTATCTTATTATCACTCTGCAAGGCATGTATATTTTTATTAATTGAATGCATTATAAACAGTCTTTATCAGTATTTAAACGGGCTTTATCAGTATTCGTTCCATAAAATTCGTATAGAGATGTCCACAACTCTCACAATTTTTCTCCTATACGTTACATTGCAAGTGATTTAATTGCCAGTCGTATTTATACATTTTGTGCAGCGAAAAATTTAAAGATTAAGACCTTCAAAAATGGAAAACATTGAAGTTTGCACCATCCGGGAATCGAACCCGGGTCTGTACCGTGGCAGGGTACTATTCTACCACTAGACCACTACTGCTTATATCAAATAACTTTTGTGTTTTAAACTTATATTATCTGATAACACGTTCACTTTGGTTTCAGATTATTTATCGGATGAGCAGAAGTGTAAAACAAATGTCGTGGTAGTATAGTGGTAAGTATTCCCGCCTGTCACGCGGGTGACCCGGGTTCGATCCCCGGCAACGGCGAACACTAGTTTTTATTAACTATGGCGACTTTATCTTGTCCCAGAAAGGAGGCGCTAATTAAATTAAATTCATGAAGAAGTTCCTGAAAATGACGTGCTTACGCTTTCTTAGATTAACCCTTATAATATTGCAATAAATAAATATAGAAAATTAAATGGCAAAGGTGTATTGGAGATGGATTATGACTGTTAATGATTTGTAAAATTGATTATAAGTAACGTGATATCTTGAAGTGTAGAATATTTTAGGATTTTCTTCTGGTTAATTTTATAGTTCTATATCAATTAATCTTGAATATGATTTTGTAAATTATGTACATTTGTTATTCAAATCATTTTAATTGTTATTGTCTATTAGTATTGAAAGATTGAGTTATTTTATACTTTGGAGAAATTCCTTAATTTGTGAGGGTACACATTATACATAATCAAGCCTCTTAAATGGCTAGATTTGTAACATCCATAAATGTGCAACAATCAACAAGCAAGCATGTAAGTGATTGTAATGTCATCTAGGTCACCTTTAGTCAGGCCAGGTTTCAAGCTTTCTCATGTTTTCATGATTTTTCTTCATCCCCCACTTCCCCATCTTCCTATCATATCTTTTTGTGGTTTTTAAAAAAAATTCTTACCTTGGTTTTGGTTTTGTTTCCTATGATCTAGATATTTGGGCTTTTCTCCTCCCTAGCATACCTTTTTGTCAACCTCAAGCTCCTTGTGCCTCCATGCTTTAGTCTTTCAAGGATTGCCTTTCTTGTTGCTTGTTTGCATCACCCCCACTTTCCCATTTCAATTGCATTTCAAAATTTTAAACTTTCCCCTATCAACATCCCTTTCCTTAATTCCCCACACCCCCACTTTCTAATCTCTTATTGTTCACAGGCATTCAATGTTCCATTTCCCTCCTTACACTCCCTTTGAATAATTTGGTAACATTGATCCCCACAATATTGGGTATCCCTAAATCCAAACTTTTGGTATATCATGGGATCCCAAACTTTTCCCTATCAACATACCTAAAGAGTATCCAATATCTCAAAATACTAAACCTTGCCACCCTAATAAACTTTTGGGTTTTTCTTGTCCTCATCACTTTGGTATTGGGTATGTGGTATATCCCTAATTCACACTTCTTCCTACATCAAGTATCTCAAAATCTCAATCCCCTATCCTTCTTGTATCAGCTGTATTTGGATCCCAATCCTCACTCCCTGTATTGGGTGTCTCTGAATCTTGATCATTGTTGCTTCCTACATCAACCCCACTCCTTGCATCGAGTATGTCTAATTCTTGATCCTTGTTCCTTGTCATGCTTCCTTCTTTTAGACTTTCAAGGTTTTCCTTACCAACCTTCCCTCTTGCAAAATTGTTTGCAAGGATCTTATTCCTTGCATCCCCATTATCCTTCCATTCATCCTTCCTAGGCCTTTGCTTCCTCTTGCGTCCTAGCATCCCTACATATAATTCCCCAAACCCCCAACTTGAAACCTTTAGAAATCTTAATGCCAATGTACCAAATGAAAAGCATCTAAATGACATCCCAACTCCCAATTCCTCAAGTCCCTCTTTCAATTGCACTCTCCAGTGTTGGAAATTCAAGGTGAAACTTGTACCAATATGAACTTAAATGTGGTTGCAAATCTGAAATTATGTAATCAAGATTACCAATATTATGATATGTCATTAACAATTCCAACAATGAAAGAAAATTAGCAATACCACAAGTTGAGAATCACAAGTGACACAAGATATACGTGGAGAAACCCTTGCTGGAAAAAACTCCACACCCAAAGAGATGCAATGATTGTATTAATATTCAAATGAGATATAACAATAAAAAACTCCTTCTTGAATCTCGGTAGCACTTCGTTACTCTGACAACCTGCAAAAAAACTCATGAAACCACCATCTCAATGCTCCAATATATAGAAGTTTATGGGAGAGAATACCACATATGGTATCTCGAAAAACAAGTAAAACCACCTAGAAAAACCAATGCCCCCCTTAGTGAATAGTCTAGAAACATGGTGAAAATTATTATATGGTCATATGGCCTTCACAAGGGCGCCTAACCCATAGCCAATAAAAATTGGTCAATATCAAGTGCTCCATAACTCTCTAATAGCTCTGATGGCTCAAACCATGAACATGCAATCTTGGGTGCTCAACCCAGGATAACATGCAAGGGCGTGCATTTCTAGGTGTCCACCTAGAAAGTGGACACCCAAAAGGAATATTCTCCTGAGATTCTTTGTAACTATCACCAAAGTGGGTCTACCGCTATGAATGCAATTACGATTTGTCATAGAAAATAAATAAACAATATTTTTCCTCTCATGTCCTCTAGGAAACTTTCCAAAGAATGTGGAGACACATAAATCAAATTAGGATGGCAATTATAATGTCACCTATCCTAACATTCAGCATGTGAATTCTCAGACCCTCTCTCAAACTAAAAAATCCCACCTATTTTCCTACCTAACCTTAGATGCCATAATGGCCTCAAATGAATTTGATAAGACTAAATAAGAATTTAAAATGCCTATCAACATGATTTGTGTAAAAACCCATATGGTTTCTAAAGCATAGGACATGGTTTCATCTACTTGACTATGTGAAGATATTGTTAGTAGGCATAGACAACTTCTACAGTTTGCAGATGACTCTTCCTCTCCTTACAAGACAACTTGAGGTGGATTTGGACATGGGATATTAAGCCCAAATCTAGGCCTTCAATCTCTATATAGTTCAAAAAACTTCATCAATTTTCATCTTTTGTCATTTTATCAAACAAACCCTAATTTGTCATAGTTTGAGCACTTGTGTTCATCTATTGGATTTGAAGATTAAACCTATAGGATTTGAATATTAAAGGAAAAAATGTAGAAGTTGATAATCCAACCTCACAAATCCCAATGATCACCTACAAGAAAATAACTTGTCACCAAAGGAGATCAAGAGACACAAGAATGGTACTCTGCAAACATGAAACTAAAAATGCATTACCTGAGAAGATAATAATTACAAAGAGATAAATCCTTAAGAAAGGAGATCAAAACCCTAAAGAGAACCCTAGGATGAGGATTAAATTAGCATGTGACAAGTGTTAAGATCATAATGAACGAGACAACATGACTAATTTAATAATGCAAAATAAAGATTCCTAAGTTTAGCTTAAGTGAAATAAAGTAAAGGCAACTTAATTAATTAATGAACATGATTAAATTAATTAAGTAAACAACCTATTACTCTAACAAAAGACTCCTTTGGTTTCTTGAGGCAATTTCATCCAAGAATTATAATTGTGCTGAAGGAATTCTAGTTGTTTTAGTTTTCATAAATTTGTGAAGAAGGGAATGAAAAATATTCAATGTTACAAACTTTCTCATGCAAGTTGTGTGAAGGTTTTTCCAAAATATTTTTATGTTATATTTGTGACTGAATTTTAAATATGAAAAATTTCACATAATTTTTTTGTTGATTTGATCATATTGGTATCAAAGCTTTGATCTTGCTAGCTTGTAGGTAAATATTGGTGTGAATCATGGGAGGATTAGATCTCTATTAAAAGGAATTAATAAAAAATATTTTCTAGATACAGTGACACAAATGGGACAAGATGAAATGCAAAAGAACCAAGATGGAATGATCAAATTATTGGAATAAAATTTGTAGGGTAGCATGCAAAATCTAGTTTTAGCTAGAACATCGCAAAAGGAAGAAATCATAAAGTAGCACTTATGAGGATTTTTTAAAATTAGAAGCATATTATTAATAATATGCAAGTATAATATATGGTGCAAAACACCAAACACAACATTATAAGCATGCTAGGAGGGTCAAACCCAAAATATAACAAACTAAGAAGCCAACATAGTCAGCCAACAAGCCATAAAACTAACTATTACACCATCACAACAGTTAACAAAAAGGACTATTCCCAACAATTTTAAATTTCTATTGTTCTCATAGGAAACAATTTCAAATTTCCAGGTCCACTATGTCTTCAAGATCCAAGTATTTTATAGTAAGTTCACAGTTATAATTGTTAATTGCATTCAATTTCTTGATTTTGTCTAACTTGTCAATTTGGTGCTCATCCATGTAATTCTTCAAGGTTTTTTAAATATTTTTCATTTAAGTTACTTCTATAATGAGATCGGAAATAAACCTGCCTAACCTTTTGTCTATAAACCAAGGTGAGCCCTTCCTCCAACAATAACATAAACTTATCTCTTGGGATCTCCAAAATTATAGATGCCTACACCAGGATAGAAAACATTGTCAAATCACAATGTGAATAAGTAAGATGTCTTATTTTCCCTTGAAATACCTCCTCATTACTATATTTCTAGATATGCCAAAAAATAATTGCTCAACACAAACCAAAGTCTATTAAGATCTTTAGTAAAATATAAACGTAGCCAAAAATAATTTCATACCAAGTGAAACCATTTCTAGCACCCCAACCTAAATTGTTACTTAAGAATGAAAACCACATTTGAAAAGCATAGGTACATTAAGAAAAAAAGGTACTCAATTTTTTTAGTTTTATCACAAATAAAAAACTCTAACATGAAACCCAAAGAAGCAAGTTCACTATTGGCAACAAGCTTCTTAAGAATGAGGAGCACCTAAAGCAAGTTTTCTTAGGTTCAAAAAAGGAAGACCAAAAAATATTTAACACACTTCACTAGGTATCCACTAACCACAAGAGATTCTAATTATCATTAAGTTTGTTAATTATTCCCCTAATTCAGCTAGCATTCCATACATATTTTTAGGAACTATTTTCTCTAATACCATCCTTCTAAGAAATATTACTCAAAATCTTGGTGTTAAATTTTATGATGACAAGAAAAGTCACACCATATAAACCCCTTTTCAAAACATATGTAAAATATTCTTATTTGAGTATTTTTATGCCAAATTCATTTTGCAAGAAAATCACTCTCAACATTCCATTTTAAAAATATTTTTAAATTATTTAATGCATTTGAAAACCTGCTACTTAGCAAAACACCCTTAAGTGAGAGCAAGCGGTTTATTTTATCATTCCAAATTCCACCAAAAGGATCTGTAGGATGTAAAAACATTCTTTGGCTTGGAAAAAGCTTCTTTGTTATTAATAAAATGTCTCATACTCTCCTAGACCCTCCAAATGCTACAAAAAAATTAGACTCAAATGCTTTCGCAAAAACCTTACCAAATAAAATATCACATGACATTGTAAAGTAGCCCAATTTCTACCTTTTTTGGTCTAGATAGAGAAATATTATTTCTAGATAACCAACACTTTATATGGTTGATTACCCTCAAAAGCTTTCAAAATTCATTTCACCACAAGAGAAATCCCTTGTAGCTCCAATTCATTAAGGCCTAACCACCACCCCCCCCCACCATCTAATTTGGAAGATAGCACCAAGACCAATTGAATACATGCCTCTTTTTAAGTAATCCAAGCTAAATACCTTACAATTTTTTTTGGGCCCCCACTACCATTTTTTTCTAGCAAGCCAACTAGGTAGATTCTATTCCCAACCCAAAATAACAAATTTACTATTCAAAACTTTAGCCTCAATATCATTATCACAAAATAGCCTCAGTCTACCCAAAGAATTCTTTAAAAAAGGTTCACTTGAATCAATGAATAAATAAGCATCATCAACAAATTGTACATTAATCAAATTCTAAATTATTAAGAAAAGTATTTTCTTTGACAGGAGGATCAAAATAAATAAATATATAGTGTAAAGTGAAAGCTACAATTACAAATAAAGTGGGAGTAGGAGGATGCCCTTTTATTATAGATCTTTGCAACCAAATGGGATTAGTAAAGCATTAACATCAATTTGAATAGAGATATAACAAAAAATATATTTAACCACTTACAAAACTTTTATGGGAATCCAAATTCTTCTAGAACATTCATAACAAAGCCTCATTCCACCCTTTCATATTTTTTTCAAAATCCAAAAGAAACATGCATATCTTCTAATTAGAGACTTTAGCCCAATTCAAACTTTCTCATCTATTGATCAAATTATATCTAATGTATCTATCCTTAATGAACCTAGTCTAATTCATAGAAATAATTATATTCAAAAAATAATTATATTCAAAATATTAGGAGTTAAGAGATTTACAAAATAATTATAAGATACATTGAAAAGAGTGATAGCCTCCCCTTTTTCATCAACAAGCTATCACCTTATTTTGGAAGAAACTTTATGATTACTCTATTAATATTAGCTCCCAAAACCTTTGTCAAAAGCTCCAACATACACATCTAATAGGACTTTAGAAATCCAATCACTAATAACCTTATAAAATTCGACTAGAGACTATCAATGCTAGGAGATTTACCATATTTTAAATAATTTATTGTTTTGCTAATCTCTTCCTTGTGCAACTTTTTACTAATTTTCTTGGCATCTCTTTTAGTGATTTTTTTAGGAATAATTTCTTTATATAAATATATAGCCACAAAGCTCTAATCAAAAAAGTTAGAGGTAAAAGGATCTTGGTAATGGTTTTGAAAATCATTCTTTGTGATGGATAAATCACCATTCTAAGAATCACCAATAATAATTGGACCATTTTTTTCTCTATTCTATTTGGCTTTCAAAAAATTAAAGAAATGCTTAGAGCATACATCACCTTCTTTTAACCAATTAATCCTAGCTCTAATTTTTACTCTCTAATTTTTATAGTTTTGAATACATCTTGGTTGATGTTTCATTATTAGTAAATCATCATAGATTTCCTTATTTTCCATTTTTTTTGCATTTTTCATTCAAGATTATTTTTCTCTCTACCACTATCCATTGCTTTCCTTTTACCCACAATTTCCAATATAGCCCTCCAAAATGAAAGCATATTTTCTCATCTTTCCCTTAAAAAATATTCAAAATGAATGTTTGATTCATGCTTCCAATATTCATAATACTTTTAAGGAAATATTAATCATTTATCAAGGAAACATTCATTTTAAATAATTTCTTCTATTTGTACATCTTCTCTTAACTATTCATCATAATTTTGATACAATCTTCAATCAATTAATGATCTAAAATAGTAGAGGGGTTTGCTTGTACCAATTTATTCTCATTATTATAGACAAAAGAAAAGAACTCTTTGTTGACATAAAGCCTATCTAACTTTGAAAAGATTCTCTTTCTAGGGACTTTGTTATTACACCAAGTAAACCAAATATTTTTATTACTACTTTTTTGTTATTGAGATTAAAAACATTCAATAACATTTTCAATTTGGCCCAAAAAATATTTAATTCCCTTTCCATAGAGCATGGCTATGCCCAATTTTTATACTCCCTATCTTCCACCAAATTAGAATCACCCCTTATGATCTAGGTAATTTTAAGGAAGTACATTCAGCTATATCCAATTCTAAATCTTTTATATTTTTTTATACTCATTTAGATCATAAACATAACAAAAAAGGGGAAAATACACTATTAATAGTCATATAGACTCTTAACATGAAAACCCAAGACGCTCTATTAAAAGGGGAAAATCCACTATAAATATTGTAGCTCCTCCTTTTCCTTTTGTAGCTCCTCCTTTTCCTTTTGCATGTTGATATGAGAAAAAAAATTGACCCTCTCCTTATAAATTTTGGAATAGCATCTAGTTGGAAACCAACCAATTTAGTTTATTGTTAACATAAAAAACTTATCTTATGTCTAACATTATAGTAAGCTTTGAGGATATAACTAGAGCAATTTAAAATCATTTATTTTGATAGGGTGGAGAATCCTATGTCTTTTGGTTTTTGTATAGTATATTAGAACACTTATGTATCTTTTCATCTTTTCTTTTCTTAAAATGTATTTTATCATTAGGTCCCTACTCATTTCGTTTCTTTTTTTTTCCATTCCTTCCCTTGACACATAATCAAACCTTCCTTCAACCTTTATTCCCTCTCATGAGAACAATAAATTTATACAATTTGAGATATGAGTTTTTGTTCTCTTAGATTTTTTATTAACCACAATACTATTATGCTCCTCACCAATTTGATCTTCTAATTTAGGAAAAAAATTGGGGGTCTTGTAGTTCTTGGTTTTAATAGATTCCTCTTTTCTCTTAGATCAGAAAGAGTGAGTTGTTGAGCATTTTAATTTATCGGAAGCAAAGTATTATCAATATCGTCTCTCACCATCTTCTCAACATCCTTTCAATTGATAAAAATAATAATATATTCATCTTCATGTAGAGAGACTATATTACCCAGGTCACAAATTTCTATACCGCTCCTTTCATTGACACAACTTTAGGTTATATTGGTGGAGGGACTCAAATTTCTAACTTATTATATCCTATCCTTCATCAATATATCATTGTTTTTTTGAGATAGCATATTTTCTTTATTACCCAAGTTGTTCTTCATGTTTATGGACTCAACATTACATTCTTCATTATTTGTATTAATAATTACCACTTTTTTTGGATTTTTTGGATAATATTTTTTGAGGATTTTGTTTCTTTTGCACAAAAAAAAAGCATTTAGGTTTCCCAACAATTCAATTTCACATACTATATGATTATCTTCCAAATTAATACTCAACATATTAGGCACCATAATATTAGGTTTCATCAAAACCAAAACCCTAGCATTCATATGAGGGAGAGTAATTATTGTCTCCTTAGTCACTAACACTTCCCCAAGAGGTTTCAAAACTTGAGGAATGAATTTATATGATTGGGGAGGAAGATTTTTTATTTCAAGCCATCTAGGGGAAGAACTTACCAAAATATTTTCAAGTTTCAACTCATTCAAGCAAGGAATAACTTCAAAAAAAAATTAACCAATATTCCAAAATGATGTTTTAATACCTCTTCTTGCATACTACGACTTTTGAAAAATAATAAATAAACCTTTCTATATCATTCTATAAAAAAATGCATAAATTCCATTTTCTTACCCTAGATATTACCAAGCTAATCATCAAAGATTTTTCTTGATGGCACAACATTATTATCTAGACAAACTAAAAAATAATAAAATTACTTATTCTATTTTTCTCACTTTTAATCACAAGTAGCATGTCCTAGTTAAAAACAATGGAAATGACTTGGGGAGAAGGATACATCTTACCATCATTTCCTCCTCTAGGTTCCTTTCCTTCGAGGTTGTACTCACATCCAAATCCATTTCCTCCTTGTAGTTCACTTTTGTCATCTTCAAGCATTAAAAACACTAAAAAATATGGGATAGAAAGATCCTTTCCACCCAACACTTCCTTATAAGATGGTTTTGATGTCATGATTCTATCTCTTGGCATATTAATGTTCATTTTCCCATTGTTCTCACCTAAAAATTCATTAACCTTGTCATCATGAGTAAAATCCACATCATCGATTACACAATGTTTTCCAACTGACATGAGGGAAATAAACCCATAGATCCCTTATTTAAAATTAGATAATTAAACCAACACAAACTATTTTCCAAACAAACTCCAAGAAGCTTTGTCTCAATGAGAAACAAAATCCCACACCAAAACATAAAAAGGGGGATAAAAAATTAAAATCAAGATCAAACACCCTAAAAAAGAATTAAAAAAACATAATTCAAGAGCCCCACCCGCCAAACACAAAAACACAACTAGAAATATGAAAAGGAGAATGAATCCAATCATAATGAATGGCACCTATACAACTCAAAAAAAATTAAATCATAAGAACCTGAGAGCAGCAATGGAGGGTGACTATTCATCTTCCTCACTTTTCCTATATCTCCCCTTGTTTATGAGGATTTGACAGTTATCCATGCTAAATATAAAGCTCATAGAGAATAATTTCAAGTTTTGCACTTAGAGTTTCCAAAAAAATAAAAAAGGTTTTGCACTTAGAAGCCTACTAAACCCATGTTCTTTGAAAAAGAATAAAATATATAACCAAATTCATAAAAAAGACATGAAACATATCATTGAGCATGAGCAGTAGAAAATTTTCTTGCAAAAGGAAAAAAATTGAGCTAAAAGTTTAACAAGCTCTAAAGAGTAAAATTAGTGGAAACTAACAATGCTATGGATGCACAATGGTTGCATTATATTGGTATATCCTCATAGAATCATCAATATTGGTATATTGGTTGAATTGTATTGGTATATCCTCATAGAATCATCAATTTGTAGAGCTAAAAAAAAATATTTGAAAGAAATATGCCATACTTGGAAATATCTCAAATGGATCATTGAGATTAGTCATAGCTACACAAATTTCTTACACTTGGGACAATTTTCTTGGAAAAAAAATTCTTGGTGATGGAGGGTATGAACATTAATTTATTTTTTTATTAAGAAACATATTCATCATTTTAATATTGAAACCCTTTTGAAACAACATACTCTAGTGGTCAATAATATGATTCAAGGATTGCTACCCTAGGTAAGATTCCCACATGTCATAGAGTTGGAACCAGGATCTAAGCATGTCATGAGCACTCCTTACCACTACTTGAGGACATGTAAAGAGGGGATACCTCTTAGGGAGTTTCCTTAAATGGGCTACATTGGTTCTATACCCTTTGCTCCATTAGTGGTTTTTGATAAGGAAGAAGATGGCACCATGAGGATGTGCATTGGCTAATAAGAATTGGACCAAAAATATTCAAACTCCTTACTCTCAAGATTTATGATCTTGTTGATGAGTTGCATGGGGAATTTTATTCCTCACAAATTGACTTGAGATCAAGCCACTGTCATATCCATGTCTAGAAGGAATATGTGCACAAGATAACTTCCAAATGCTATATAGTGGACACTTTAAGTTCTTGGTCCTTCCATTTGGTTTTACTTATTCTTTGACAAAGTTTCCAAATCCACAATGATCCAATTACTCAATGGTCAATTGAAAAAAAAGGTTTTAGTTTTCTTTTATGGCATATTAATTTATAACAATATTTGAGAAGACACTAAAGAATTTATATAATATAGTCTTCATAATTCTAGAGTAACAAGGTCTATTTGTAAAATAATTTTAGTTTGGGGTCATATAAATTTTATGCTTGGGTTATGTCATTATTTCTCAAGGTGTGTAAGAGGATACAACACAAAATGAAAATCATGAGCTTAGGAAGGTACTCATCTCAATAATTACACTTTCTACTCCAAATCTTTGACAATATTTTGTTATAGAATATGATGTTTCAAAAGAGGGAGTTGGAGTTATAATACAAAATGGGCACCCCATAGCAATTAGGGCTATAAAGTTGAAATATTTATAAAATTATTTCTCTATTTATGGTAGGGAGATTCTTTCCATCATGCATTCTTTGGAAAATTAAAATTACATCTATTTTCTGGTAGTTGTGTACTTGAGATAAACTACAACAACCTAAATGACTTAAATGAGTGATAAGTAGGAGGTATTTTCCACAATGTGTCAAATTTTGATATTGCTATCAGGATTCAACTGTGTAGTTTTACGAGTCAAACTCATTGACCCATGTTTCATGACTAGTAGTTCACAAGAACCCATATCTCATGATAATGTATGGTCCACTTAGCACTCATTGCATCTAGGTGATGCTTGTAGAGGTGAAGCACTGGGCCTTCCTAGAAGGTCACCCACCCTAGTACTACATCTCAAGCAAGCTTAACCATGGAGTTTTCCCCAAGGTTAATCCCACTTAGCTTCCAACCCCATTATCATACTAAGTAGATTCTTTAAGGAATCTCTGCAGGAGCTAGAGGATTCACTAGAAGTATTTGTATTCTTTGTAGTCTTTCCCTTCAATTCCTTTTCTCCATTCTTTACAAAGTTCATTGGTGTCTCTTCTTCTATTTTTTCATCTCTAGATGCATCTCCATTCTTATCTTCATCATCCTTATTATTTTCCTAGTCTTCTTCCTTTTTTGCATCAACATTCTCTTCTTCACCAAACCTATTTACATTTTCTTGCTCTGCAAGCTTATCTATGGTAATTGGAGGAATAGCATTCTCTTCAAGTACCAAAGGAGGAGAGGTATCCTCCTTTTTTGCATCTTCACCATTATTCTTCCTTGCTTCTTCATCTTCTTTTGTCAATTCTTCCACATCTGGAATAACATTATCTTGAGTATACTCTTCATCTATTGCATGCTCATTTTGAGCATCAATATTTCATTGCATCTTCTCCTGTAGTGAATTCTAGAGAAGTTTCTTCTAAATTCATTCCATATTTATGTGATATATCTGATATTTTGTCAACTATCTCCTTCTGGAGCCTTTCAAACTCACTCTTATCACTACTCATAAGGGTAGTTGAACCCTTTGCTTTACCTAATTATGTATTGTATAATTCAGTCAATGTGGCTCTATTTTCCTTTAAGAGAGGAGCACTAACTTTCTCTAATGAATATTATTTTATGTTTCCTTCTTCTACAATTGCTGCTTGTCTCCTCTTCACTAAGACATTCCATTGTTTCATAGGAATTTTTTTTTTCAATTTTTTTCATATCAACTTCTAAAGCAATGATATACTTAATGATTGCTTCAACAATGGTGGCCTTATCCACCTCATCTACTTCTTTGTATAGGGTTGCAATCTTTGCTATCATTTCATATTGAGAAATGTTATTGAATAGTGCATCTAACTTCATGGGAGAGTGACGTCTTAACAACTTTGTTTGCTTTTTATTTTATCTTTCATTTGAAGCCTTCTTTTGTTTCATTTCTGATTTATTCTTCTTTGGAGACACTTTCCTGGTTGCTTCTCCCTTTTTTCTCTCATGTGGATGAAAAATTCCTTCTTTTCTTTCTCTATTTTTTCTTCATCATTTGTATCTACAACATCCACTTTATGTTTCTTCGAACTTGCTTCAATCTATGAAGCTTTATCTCTTCTCTTTTGAACCAATTGGGGTCCTTCTTCCTCTACTTCTCCATATTCAATGTTTACCCTTATATTATTTTCCCTTATTGCCTTTTTTTATCCTTTTCTTGGTAGGGGATGCAAGTGGTGTTACTGAAGTAGTTTTATTCTTTTCAAGCCTTGTTGTCTACACAATCGGAGGGGACTTCTCCTTTACTAGAGGACTATCAATATTTTTCCTCTTCTCACCAGCAGAGGGCTTAGTCTCAGAGTGTAACATGCCCATTATTCTACCTGATAAAATTTTCTATGTTTTACCCATAAGTGGACAGTTATGTTATTAACATTATAAACAATAAAAAAATTATTTTCTTTTCCATAATATATGCACCATTTGAAACATAATATATCCAAACTTTTCCATTGCATATTAAAATAATATTTTCAATAATATAAGTATGATTTCAATTTACATAAATATATTCAAGATAACATTTCTCATTTAAAATTTGCATATAGATGGATACATGATTATATCATATCTTTAACAAGCTTACCTAAACTAGAAATACAAACTGTTACAGATGTCCCAACATTGGTGCATACATGCTAGATGTTCCCTTTCCATGGTGCATACCTTCTAGTTGTCCCAAATACTAGCATGTACATCTTCAATTCTTGAATTAGAAATACCAATGGTCTAGAATGTCCTCCTTCCAAATCTTGGCCACCAACTACATGAGGAGAAGCATCACTCAAGCACTTTTCCACCAACCAAGGACTTATTGTGGTCCCTCACACATCTACCAAACTTGGTAAGATGTCCCTCCCTTCAACGAAGAGATTGGTTTGGTAACCTCGTCCTTCATATAGCCTTTCCTGAGCATAGTAATGTGTCCTACATATCTAGAGCTTACCATAAAGTATATCTCTATTTCTACAATATTCTCAACCTAGTATGTACTTGGATCACAATGAATTGATAATGTAGGTAGTGGATACCTACACTACTGTGGACAAAGATTCAACACCCAATACTTCAAGTGAGCCTGGTCATCTATATTCACCACTACAATTGCTCGATTTGTATTGACCAAATTAGTATTCTATTCTAAGGTTATTCCCTTTCTTATGGATTATCCAGGAATAAACTTCCCATTAACTCTTATATTCTAGGTTATTCCCTTTCCTATGGATTATCCTAACCCTGGGAATAACCTAATTAACCATACAGTATTCATAATGTCACAATATCAATTGAATCCTATTTCAAAAAATATAATCTCAACAATAAATGTCTTTATTCAAGAGTATATCTCAACAATAAATAAATCCCATCAAAGCATAATATCTTCAACAAATGACTTCAATCAAAAGTATAAACTTCAACAATAAATGAACTCAATCAAAGACATAAATAACAACCAAATTATCAATAAGTTCATATAGGTTAACCCCAACCTATTTTCTTCAATTAATGATCAAATAAACAACTTAACCAAATAGGTTAATCTCAACCTAGGGTTTCAATCAATAATCAAGTAAATATCCCAACCAAATAGGTTATTCTCAACCTAGGGTTTCATTTGAAAGTAAAGTAACAATCAAATATGGTTTGCATGGTGTCACTTCCTATTGATGATGATATGTCTAGAATAGACAAACTACTTATAGTGTTAACAACTGCGTATAGTATCAATACTTCACATTCATACAAATTCCCATTTATGGGATACATACATATCTATATAAATATATTTCAAAACAAAAGGTTTCAACAACATAATAATAAACCATGAAACATGCAAGCATAAACTTGTAAGCATCTCAACATACTCTAATCCATTCCTTTCCAATGAAATAATCATAACTATTTAATCTTTCTAATAGAGTAATCAAAACTATTTAGTTCCTTTCCAACATAATTGACAAAGGTAGCATGCCTGTATAAAAGCTCCAATTAGTTAATCTCCCTTCCTAGCTCAATACCTCAAGCCCACATGCTA
>VDFB02151353.1:0-27551 GCA_007258455.2 Sequoia sempervirens
TTTGCTTCTATTTAAGACAAGCATGTGACAACCAATATTTGTAAAGAAATATAATTATCGATGTTGATGACTCAACAAAATAGGCCGTATGAATAGTGAAATTAATCAATACTCATCATCACATTCAACCGTTTCAGGCGAAGGTCACTTTGAATCTTTATGGAGATGGTTGAGAATGGATTTCTAAGAAAAAATATAAAATGAAATAAAAAAGACTATTAGCAATGCAAGATGATAAGACAACAATGCAATCAGATTAAATTCCCAATATAAGTATGAAGTCATGCCATAAATGAACAGATTGTAGAAAATATATGACAACCTACCATGCACAAAACCTATCAACAACAAACGAAAGTCAGAGATTGATGAGCATATAAGAAAAAGTAAACAAAATAGTGAACTTGACAGACACCTGCCATAATTGAGTGTCTGAATGCAAATGCAAATATGCCAAGTTCCGTGGGGTCTTGGTGACCATCGCATGGAATGATCTTTCCTATTCAAAATCCCCTTGCCTATAGATCATGTCATATTTGCAACGGCCACTAAAATGTACTCTGGTAGGCATAAATGATCTTTGACTGGTTGTGCTTTCCCTTCCAATGAGATATTTCCCCCTTGCAAATTTTTATTTTTGAGGCTTTAGAAACTTTTGAGCAATGAAAGCAGGTGTAAAGCTAAATTCAACAACCTTTTCAACGTCCTCCCTACTGTGCACAAAATTTTTAAAAATGATTTTGAATCTTTTAAGAAAATGTAGCTGTCATGTGTAAAGCCGAACTCCCCAACCTTTTCTAGCATCGACCTACAACCTTTAATCATATGTTATCTTATGGAAAGAATTGATTGCAGGATATGCTCAGAATGGAAACTTTAAGTAAAAACAAAAAAAAAATAAAAAATTTCTTGAGTAAAGCAACTGCTACATCATGTAACTATCTATCAATTACACACATATAATATAATAGTAAATGTGCGACTGTCAGAGAAATGATAAATGTTGTGGTGACCACCTAAAAATGCATTGGAATGCTAGCGCACTTTACTCCTTCCACCTACTTGTCAAATAACAAAATTTTCTCATAAGCAAACATATATATTTCAAAAACAAACAAAGATCCCATCAATCTAATGCTAGAGGAAATAATCTTGATTCTTCAAAGATTTGTACGTTTTCATGTGCAGAGATATTGAAATGTTGTAATCAATGGTGTATGATAGTTCCCTTTTGATGCCATACAGTTGTGATTTTTTAAATGCTTACTCTAAAAAAAGTTAATAAATGGCTATGTAAGTTATGTCAATGGTTATTTTTGTGTTATTTCCTTGACCAAGAATTTGGAACATTCAGTAATTGAAATTATACCCAGCTGATCTGCTTGGCAAACATCAGAAACCCCATGGAGGCTCTAATGCCACTTTTTGTAGTCTACAACACATAGCCAGAATCCTCCAAATTGTTCATTTTTTTAGTTTCTTTGAATGGAAATGCCACATAGCAATCTCAAAGGCCCCAGTGGTTTGATAAATGGCTAATGTAATTTTGAGAAAGACTTTTAACCACATTCAATATTGAGATGGAACAATAATATGATGTTGTCAGCAATATGATATTGTAAACCTACTCCACCATGATTGTAAATTCCTTAAATACAATCGTAATGATAAAGGTTGAATCAAATCAAACAAAATTTAAAGATATGTATGGATTACCTCTTCCCAAAATGATGACTTTAATTTTTTTATTAGACATTTGAAGTGATCCTTTGTAACAATGTGTGCAGTAAATGAGTTTGGTGGCCACAACACGGTCATAAATAAGGCTCTCGAAGCCTTGTTTTTGAATTCAAATGCCAAGGACTAGGCCACAAGTGAAAAATTGCAATATCTATCTATGAGAGGAGAATCTGCACTAAAGGTTATGTGCTACAATAGAACTTTGAAGAGAATCTATATTAAGGGTTATGCATTTGTAATAAAACCTTTCTACATGATGCACCATTTGTAAACATTACATGCTTTTAGCATTTATGTCACATAAATAGAAGCATCATAAAGGATGTTTGAATTCCGCAAATGAATAAACAAGGCGCATGAACTTAATGGCAATGAGGTATGGACAAGGTGTACGAACTGCTTGACAAAATATTTCACAGAATGTGCTTATTTTTCAAGAAAATGCAATTGATAGGTATAAAAATGAACTCCCCAACCATTCCAATGTCATCCCTACCTATGCACAAATGAGAGGTATGCAAAAATACTGTGGATGCATAGAATGGAATGAGCATGTTCCTAGCAAAGAAGAAAAAAAGAAAAATCCAAAGTGGTAAAATGCAAGAAGAATCTAGAAGTTTGCAGGATTGATAACTTTGTAGGGCCCTACTATTGTAAGAAAACACATGTCAATGTCCTAATAGATAATCATAATGCACTTGCAAAGAGTTTTCCATCTGAAACTACAATGCTTGTTTTGGGAAGTTCTTTTTAATAAGGGCGCCAATGTTTTATTTCAAATAGCCTTAGCTATCTTCAAAATGAGGGCATATGAGATAATGACAGCTCAACAAATTTAAATGTAACTAGAGTAAATGCAAGCATCAAAACACTTTCTAATAGGTTCTATGATAGATAAAGTTCCTGTGAGTTTAAAATGGTGCGAAGTAAGGAACAAAGGATGAAGCACAACAAATGGTGCACCTTTCTCTTTAAAAAAAAAAAATCAATAATACCATGTATAGATGAATGGATTGAAAATGGAGAATAGTGCCTTCTTTCCTAGTTATGGCAAAAAGAAAAATCTTCTTTTCTTTCTAATATTATGCAACTCTCAATTGATTCTTTAGGACAAAAAATACCCATAAGTGCTTAGGCATGACAACCCTTCACACTTAGGCGTTCAAAAATAAAGGCTCTACAACAAATTTATAAACTACATATGAACCAAGAAAAGTTGCTAGATAAATGTATATGTTTTAATTCAAATGATGCAACTAATAACCATTATATGTCTTCATAAATGGTAACATTCAAAACATAGAAAGAAAGAAAAAAGAAAAAAAACATCGTTAGATAGCGCATATAAAATGCACAACAATTAAGTGAAATGAAATGCCCTCCTTCTACTACCATTATGTGGATGTGAAAATATGAAAATGGCTAAAACTCTAAGCAATACATTAGCATAGTTAGTGTTTTAAAGAAGAAAAAAAACCTCCAACATCCATATAAAATAATACATCATGCTTCAAAATGCAAACAAATAACACAATAACAAAACATATGAGAACATGAAGTATACCTATTCCATAGTGGATTGGTGCCAATTTGATATGAAAAGTGACCCTTTTCCCAACCCTTGACAAGCTTGATGATAAAAATTCCTTTGAAGATGCTATGCTACAAAATGGATAAAATTAGCTCTCAATGTGAAGAGAGTAACTTTGAATGAAGTTGTAGATTGTGGATTTGTGGAGGATTAAATCAATAGAGAGGGTATTTATTTATAGAATAGAAGGATACAAGAATGAGATATATGAAGAATGTGGGACAAAAGACAAACCAATGACAAGATGCCATTTGTCAAGATGTGATACGATGAAGGTTGTGCACATCTTGTTGAATGTGCCAAAGAGGGGGAGATTTGAAATTCAAAAGATGGCTTGTTGGAGGGAGAAGAAAAGTCTTAAATGCCAAGTGGGGGACATGTAAGAGGGTAGTTAATGCTATGTTGGAAGGGACAAGTCATGTGAGAGGGAAATTTGAAATGGGTGAATATTCCACTTTTATGCCATGTTGATGGAAATTAGAAGATTTAATAAATCCATTAAAATCATTTATTTGTGCAAGTGGGAAAAGCTAGAGGATGAGACTTGCATTAGATTTAACCTTAATCATGATTTTATTAACTTAAATGAGGATTAGGTGATTTGACTTTTTGACTTAGATCTATGGATTAAAAGAAATCAAAAGGAGATGAAAAATGATTTAGACTTAGTTTTAAATAAATGTTTTGATTTATTTAGCTAAAGGGAATGATGTTTATGGTTTAATTAAATAAGTTTGATTTATTTAATTAAATGAAGAACTTTAGAAGTTAATTAAATAAGATTGGTTTATTTAATTAAAGGGGGACTTTAGGATTGATTTATGATTTAATTAAGTAAATTTGATTGATTTGATTAATAGAGTAATTAAGATGGACTACTTAAGTAGTTAATAAAGGGGCGATTTAAAGAAGAATCAAAGTTAGTTGATTAGGACATTCTTCATGTCTACATTAAGTAATAAAATATAACTTGATTATTGTGGTGTTCTTCCATGTGTTGATGGACCTAATCACTCTAAATAATAATGATCCTTATTCTATGTTATTTCTCCTCACTATGTGGTAGATCTGTAGCTTCATATGCCTAAGAAAGAGCATATTTTATCGAGGATGCTCAAAGCTTACTTGATTCCTCTTCCTCTTTCAACATGTAAGAAATTTTATAGAAATAACTCATTTTGTGTATATCATTGAGTGCATGGTCATTCCACCAATGAATGACATACATTATGTAATAAAATATAACTTGATTATTGTGGTGTTCTTCCATGTGTTGATGAACCTAATGACTCTAAATAATAATGATCATTATTCTATAGTGTTTCTCCTCACTATGTGACATTTGTAGCTTCATATGCTTAAGAAAGAGCATATTTTATCGAGAATGCTCAAAGCCCACTTGATTCCTCTTCCTCCTTCAACACGTAATTTTTTTTATAGAAATAACTCATTTTGTGTATATCATCAAGTGCATGGTCATTCCACCAATGAATTCCAGAAATTAATTAATAAAGTATAACTTGATTATTGTGGTGTTCTTCCATGTGTTGACGCACCTAATCACTCTAAATAATAATGATCCTTATTCTATGGTGTTTCTCCTTACTATGTGGGATTTGTAGCTTCATATATTTGCTCATTGGCATTCATGGTGGTACAATCATAAGTACAACCATATTTGTCAATGGTAGAAACACAATAGTCTCTAGCATGGTTATCCTTTCCTTTACACTTGGGAGGCAAGGATAACTAGTTCTGGGAGGTATGTATTCTTTTCAAGGATCCCCTCTTCCCCTCTTCTTCCTTAAAATACCAACATAGAAAGTATGTTGAAATTTTAAAGGGGGCAACATATCACCCTAGTCATTTCATAGACATCTCTAGAGATTTCATTTATTGACATACCCCTTTGGTGGTGTTGTTGTTTATAGTGCCCCTTAAGCCATGGTTATCAAATTTTGCCCTACAATGTTAAGAATTTATTCATCCCTTATGACATTATACATTTATAAACCTCCTTAGGTGTTGATACAATTCATCCCTCATGATGTTAAACCTTTGTGTGCTCCTTGAAGCATGATTCGGTAAAATAGTCCATAAGTTTGGCATAACAGAGCTTGCTAATTCATGAACTTGATACTTTTCACATGGCCACATAGCATATTAACACACTTTTCTTACTAGTATATCCATGCATTTCATGAATGATTTTACATCCTTATGAGAGCACCATTTTTTTTAAACAACACATTTGATGGATGATGTTTGGTATTCAAGGCAAATTTAAGACTAAGGTCTCTTTGCCTTACCAAATCAAATCATTTTTAGTAATAACCCTTATGTTTTTGTTTTATTTTTTGTTTTATGTTTCTTCTTTGTGTCCTCGATGTGTTTACTTTGTGTATTCCATTTTTTTTCCTAGTGTATTAATCTTTGTATGCATTATGTTCACTTCATGGATGCTATGAGTATGCTTTTTGTCTTAACATTGTGAAGTGATAAGATGCTAATTTGGGGGCTTGCACACCCCTCAACTTGTTGTCGTCTTGTCTCTTTGGATTTTTTATTCCTTTGTGTGTTCATGAGCATAAGTTCATACTCTCACTAAAGTGGGGGCTAAATGTGGCATCCTAAATTGTCACCCCTATGTGCTTGGACCTAATTATGCATCTAATTTCCTAATTATGTGTTTTTCTTCCCATTACAAATCATTTATTAGAAAATCAAACATGAGAAATCAAATTATACATTTAATATTTTTCCCTTGACAGTTTTGATTCCTAAAAAGTAGGGATCTAGTCTAGGGTGCCCTATAGCCTAGAACACTTAATTTGTCCCCAAATTTCAATATGTGAGTGTTGGCAATTTATTATTTAAATTTTAAATTTTACGTATCAGGATTTAATTTTTGAGAAATTAGAAGAATTGCATATAAATACAATCCTTTTTTACCCTTTGAAAGCTAAGGAGAGATTATTGAGAAAACTAAAGATCCTAAAATTTGTCAAGGGAAAAATTATGAAAATTATTGTAGTATTTTGCAATTCAAGCATCATGTCGAGTTTTATATTAATTTAGTTCATGTTTTTCATGCATTTTGTTTTTTCACTAAAATTTGTAGGTCTTTAAATCAAATCAAGAAACAATGAAGCCTTAAAGGTGATGAGCATGACTTCTATCCATCAAGGAGATAAGATCTAAGTGGTGATTTGCAACAAATTATCAATTCATTACTTTTTTATCATTTAGCCTCTATCACTCAAAAGGATAAGCTCTCTTTTATCATCAAATTTTCCATTATGGAGGTAGAAATACCAACATGGGGTTTGACTGAGGTAAGCCCTATATGCCACAACCCTTTCCCTCTTTTTATGTGTGTAGGCTATAGATCCAAAGAGAATTGAAGGATGTTTATTCATTCATGCACTTAAACTCTAAAAGTTGACAAGTCACGAAACTTGCATTTACTCCTCAACAAACAAAGTATCGGCAGTCAAATCTAGAAGAGAGAAGCTACAGACTAGGAACCTTGTGCCTATGAAATCTATTTCTAGATCCAAGTCTTCAATCTAGGATGTCCTTGCACCCTAGACTAGCTAAATCAGGCTCAAATTTATATGAAAGGTACACATGTATATGCTCTACTCATTTCTAGATTACAATTTTTTATGTCATTTTCTTATTTGTCATTATTCATAATAGAACACTACATTTTCATTAGTTACATAGTTATGTCATTGTATCACATCAAAATCTAGTTTCTAAGGCCTTCAAAGAAACGGATCCAAGATTGATTAACTCACCTTCTAAGTTGCAAATCAATCTCATACCCTTACTGATCTTGATTCTTGGGTAAAAGTGTAAAGTTTGTCACACTTTTGGCCAATTTATCAGCACAAGTGAATTTAAATATTTCTGACTAAAAATTAATTTTGGTAAAATATATGACCTTGTAAGATTCATTCTAGCTAATTTAGATATGTCCACAACTTTTCCAACTAATTTTTTTGGCTAAATGCATATGTAGCACCGCTTTAAGCCCAATTTACCAAAAAAAAAGATTTATTTGGAAAAATTAATGTTTCAACAACTTCTACTCATGTAAATAACACTTTTTTAAATATAAAAATACCCTTTTGTAGACCCATAAGTGTAGTTTTCAAATATATATATATATATATATATATATATATATATATATATATATATATTAATAATTTAATTATTATTTTTATTTTTACTAAAAGTTGGCTATTTACACAAAATATTAGGTTGATTGCCATGTCAAGGAAAAATAGTAAAACTTATTAAAAATATTTGAGAAAAATATGATGCACTAGATAAAAGAATCTATATCAAGATGGTATATTTTTTTTCCATTTTAGATAAATAGATAATATGAAAGTTGACATTGAATGGAAACAACTATGTTTTAATACACACACATTTTAATATTTATTTAAAAATATATATTTATCAAAATTGGAAAAAAATATATCCATGCACTAAAGTTTCAAGTTATAAATACACACCAAAAATTGAAGAAAAAATAAATTAATATATAAAGATTGACATCTCATGTAAATTCATTTTTCAACATTTTTTCAACAACTATATAGTAGTGTCAATTTGTAAAAAACTATATTCAAATAATATTTTATTTAAAAAAAATAATAAGCATAAAGTATACTAAAAAATATATTTTATTAGTTTATGTCATTTCAAAATTCAAAACACATGTCACTTTTTAGTGATTCAAGTTTAAAAGTTGGATCACTGCTGGTTGTTTCCTTTAAAAAGTGTGACACAACTTAGTACTTTTTTCCTCCTAATGCTTTTGTAAAAGGATTGATTTTAGTAATCTAGCCATTAGACCTAGGACCCCTTTTCTAACAAAACAATTTTCTTGTGTTTTATTTTCTTTTTTCTTTACTTTTATATTACATGTGTATATTCCTTATATTCCTCCATGCTATGTATAAGCGCATGGTCAACATGCATCCCTTTTCTTATTTGTATTTCTTGTTTCTTGGCTTGTGGTTGTGGTGGAAGGACAGGTATTTGATGCACCCAAATTTCTTTCTTTAGTTTCTAAATATCCTTTTGAAAATTAAATTCCAGTATTTGGAGTACCTTTGTTGTTTTTGTTTCTTTCGTTTGTTATTTCTTAGTATCTTCTTTTGTTCCATCACTCAAGGTTCTCAAAATTTGTGCTCTTGTATTTTTGAAGGATAATATTGGCACTTGAATTTATTTTAAATTATTTATATCTCATTCAAGTAAAACTTAAACCAATCATTTATTAAATCTATTGGATGATGGTACAAGAAGAAAAAAATAGTTCTTTACACCCAAATCTCTATTATAAAATGATACATTCCAATGTTTCCATCATTATTTCAATTTTCAAATTTATTGAAATTCTATAATGTCCATGATGTTGATGTCTAATATTTATATTAAATAGTTCATCTTTTCTACATTTATTAAATTGGCTTGTAGGACTAGTGAGAAATTTTTTTGCTAATGTGAATTTTAAACATATATTTTTTATATAGTGGACCATATTAGTTATTTTGTGGGATCACCTACTCAAAAAATGTAACTATTGAAGAGGTAGAAAGAGGGGTGAAATATGTAGCATTATATTTAATAGATCTCACAAAAGCATGATCCTATGATATATCCTCAATTCATCATTTGTGCTATCATTTGTACCTTGTGCCTCAATATTATTTGTACAAAATAGAAATGGATTCAATTATGAATCCCCATTATACTATTGAAAAGTGTAATTGATATCTTTTTAGTATGATTATTTCCTTCAACTTTAATCATGTCGTTATCTATGAAATGTTTTTCCTTTAAATGAAGGCCTATTCAATATTAAGTATGATGACCTCAACTCAAAAAAAATATAAAATGCTAGGTCATTTTATTTTATAGGAAGTGGGTTATTGGGATATATTGGATGAATTGACGGGAGAGTGATTAAGTTAGAAATCAAAAATATTTGAAGAACATCATCAATGGATTATTAAATCTTAGTTAAATTTCTTAAATAAATTCATTTGAATGAAGGAAAAGAAGAGGTAGTAACCACTTAATTCACATTTCCTTCATGTTAGTAACCTTTCAAAAACTATTTGGATTTAAAAAAATTGAAGGATAGGAGGATTGAGATGATGAGCCATATTTCAATGTATTGGATGTCAAAACATTATCTTTAGGTTCATCAAATGTGTATACATGTTTCTAAAACATAGAAAGCTAATTAGGTGCACATTGTTCTTTATCATTTGAAGTATACCATCAAGGAGCATGATTTATAATTCAATATCATCACATTTGTGTTTTATTTTTCTACACAAAGAATAAAATAAAATATGTTCATAACATTTCTAGGCTCATTGCTTATTTAATGCATCTATTAAGTTCTTTCATAAAATCTTGAATCTCATTCTTATATGAAAGTAGAGTAAGAATATTGTGGTAAGATAATCAAATCAATGTATGGAACTTGATGGTAATAAATAAAATTATTGACTAACATAGCCCTTTAGGGTTAATGGGGATAATTTATCTAAGACCTTATCATAATAAGAAATTTGATGTATGTACTTCTAAAATATTGGATATGAATGCTTAGTTCTCCTTTTCCAATAGATAATTCAAACTAAGGAGCCATTAATACTATATGTAATGGATGTGTAACAATCTAAAAAGGAAGAGGCATATAATATAGAGGATTGTATGTAATAATAATATTTTTTACCCTTTATTTTCCTCTTTAGATTCATCATTTCTTGTACAACTATAACTAATGTGGTGGTCGAGACAAGATTAGTATTAGAAGTATGCAAAGTATTGAAGAATAACTAAATTAAATGATATAGTAGTAAATAAAAGAGGATATATTAGAGGACATGATATTAGAAGGAGCTACCAAGAATCCATGCCCTTATAAAATTTATTTTGTCATGAAGACATCCCACTAATGTCTTATTAAAAAGGTTCAACAACTAATTAAGAAATGTAACTTACATAAATGCAACAATAAAAAATTATTTAGTACTAGTTCAATGTCCTATTTAGCCATGTATGCATCATGACCATATTCTTCATGATTACCAAAGTTGGTCTCAAAATGAGCACCATTAAAGATGTCATCGCTGTTAGAATTCAAAATGTTATTAGGTTTGAAGTGAGTGTTCCATCTCAATGGAATATTAAGATTATGATAAGTTCATGGTATAAACAATAACATGGTGATGGGTAATCAATTTAAAATCAAAGAATTTTAAAAATACAAGCATATTAATATGATTAAAAGTGTAAAATTTAATGAAAGCCAAAGAAATAGTGGGTTGAAAGTGTTAAAGATAGGATATTTAAATAAACATTCCAAACCTTAAAATAATAATGCATCAATAAATCACATAGATGAAAGGAGGATTAAAATAAGATGTAAAAATAGGAAAGGGTACATTTGAAAGTCCTACTAGTGATGAGAAGCCCTAAGAAAAATACAAGATCATGTAAGAGTGGGTATGTTCACCACAATGTAAAGGAAAATAAACTTTCCCTAAGCCTAATCTAGGTTAATCCAATAGAATAAAAATATATATGCATATAAGTAACCTATATTAATTATTGATAAATTTAAGGCCATATGTAATTTGAGATTAAGTACTTAATTTATGAATGTAAACGTGAATAAGGTTAATGGAACTTAGCTCTTGTCCCTTATGCTTGTGTGTTGCCTCAAATTTTGTACTATATATATATATATATATATATATATATATAGAAAAGTCTATACCTCTAGCCTACTTCCATGTTATTTCATATATCCTATGATGCTTAGCCACAATCATACAACTTGTGCACTCCTACTCTACAATTCCTAAATTTTTTGACATCTACTCTACTTTGAAGATTGGTGATATTTAAAAATCTCTTTAGAGGGCTACCAAATATTTAGGGAAAAATTTCTCCTAGGCCAACCTCTAAGCTATATTTCTTGAATGGTTATTCCAATTATTGAAGACAAGAAGTTTCAATCATGCAAATGAGCATCTTAGGATGATTATGCATATTTTTATTTTATAATGCACAAAACTGAAATGTTCTTTGAATAATTGGTCCTTGAAAGCTCTAGGATGAGAGGATATTCAGAATTGAGAGGACATGAAATCAATAAAATTGACTACTTCCAAATACAAGGACACAACAACAATTCACACAAACATGTATTTTAATTGACTCACAACAACTAGTGAAATGGGAAAATTCAAGCTAGATTGAATTTAAATTTTAGAAATTCAAAGGTAAGACCTAGGACAAGTAAATAATAATATGTGTATCAAAAATTGATAATTTAATGTGTAATGTAATAAATATAGAATGTAAGTAAAGATGTACATAAATAAATAAACTAAGCTCAAAATTTAAGATTGTAATTACATTAAACCATTCTCCAAATATACACATAAAAATAAACATGAATAGACAAATTTTAAAATTACAATATTCAAAAACATTGTAAAAGAATAAAATATAAACATCTTTCTTGGCTTTTGACATTAACTTGAATTACAAGACTACTTCCAAAGAAAACATTGAATAAACAAATTTTAAAATTACAATATTCAAAAACATTGCAAAAGAATAAAATATAAACATCTTTCTTGGCTTTTGACATTAACTTGAATTACAAGACTTCTTCCAAAGAAAACATTTATTATGTATGTAATCAGATATTTCAAATCAATTTTTACCCATTATAAATGTGAATTATATCGTAGTTTACACAAACTCCTTGTATTTCATTTTACATAATATATACACATGATAGAGATTGAGGGATACAAAGTATTTGAACTATTGCAGTAGCTGGTCTGGCAGACAAATGGTCAGTCCCTCCTTCCTTCGTGTCGGAGAAGGAAAAGGATATGCTCTCAACTTGGGACATCCTCTTAAATCTACCTTCCTCAGAGATGGAAGTTCCCCAATGTTGGAAGGTACTTCTTCTAATTTCTTACAAGCGAATAAACTCAACACATTCAGTGACTCGAGTTTTCCTAGACTGGAGGGCAAGCTTTTCAATTTCATGCAATAACTTAAATCTAAATGTCTTAAAGAAGTAAGCTTCCCAATGTTAGGAGGCAATTCTTTCAGTTCTAGAGAGCTGCACCTCAATTCTTTTAAAGAGCTGAGTTCCCAAAAGCTGGGAGGAAAGGTTTCCAACTTGCAGCAGCCATCTAAATTCAAGACCTCCAAAGACCTTAATTTCCCGAAGCTCAAAGGCAATTCCTTTAAGCTAACACACTCTACTAAACTCAAATACTTCAGGGAACTGAGATCTCCAAAAGTCGAGGGCAATTCTTCCAGCTCCTTACAGCTTGTCAATATCAACTCCTGTAAAGAACTTAAATGCCCAAACGAGTTTGGCAGATTTCTCAAGGAATTCCCACCACAAATGCTCAATCTACATAATGAACGCAGCCCACATACCTGCTCAGGCAGCTCCTGGATTTTATCCCATTCATCTAATATCAAAACCTTGAGGCCAGTTAAATGATCCAGCTTTTCGGGTAATTTCTGTAGACTTTTCAATTCTTTTAAATCCAATTCTTCTAAGGAAGAGTTTGACTTTGGGATGATTTTGGTGGGCTTGGATTCCTCGCAATGAGACTGTGCAGCGGCTCTCATTATCCGTAGCTTCTTGGGCAGCTGCATCCACGTTATCATTGTATTGTAAGGAATTGCTTCTATATCTAAACAACCTGTTAAAGAGAGAAAAGAAAATAGAAGAAGTAGAGAGGACTTGCCTGATACAAAGTCACCCCATCTTTAAAGACAGGGCCATGGAACACAGTCAATCGCTCAAGCGACTCTAAATTCGGTGGCCATAAAGAAGAAATGTCGCCGCCCAGTCGGAGAAATCTGAGTTCCTTAAATTTAGATAGTTTTTGGCTTGACCCTGAAACTTTTATCTGACTTTCCAAACCCAGAACTCTCAACGAATTTTTCAAAGAATGTAACTGCTTCTCATCGACTTCATGCCCAGATTCAGATTCCTCCTTGCCGAGCCAAACTCCTTTAATTTGCTTGAGCTTCTGCAAAGGAATAATTTATTTCAAGAAGGCTACTAAAGAGAGATGCAGCAATTTATTTTAATACAAAATCAAACATATACCTGATCGTCATGTGCGACTTCCAGCAAGGACTGCACATCCATAATTCTGCTACCTTGAGACATGCTTCGCCCTTTCGCTCGAATGATGTCATGAACAATCAACTCGTCTCCTTCCGACGTCTTTATCAATGCCGCCTCGTGGAGAAGTGTGACGTCCTCAGCTCCCACAATGTACTCCACATCGCGACGACTCCAGTTAGCAAAGAAGCAGCAAATATCCAAAAACGCTTCTCGCGTAGATGTTTCCAGCTCATTATACACAAAATTCACAAGACGTTCGCTCAGATTTTCTCCTCTGATATCCTCTCCTGTCTCCAAAGCTTCAAATATTTGGGTACATCTCTCTATTTTGTAGCTCTGCTTACGTAGACGAGCACCAACAATTTGTAACACTAACGGAATCCCATCACAAATCTGCAGGACTTTTCTTAAGCTGTCTTTGTCTATGTTGATTGCATTATCAAGATCATCTCTTAGCAAAATTTTGATTGCCTCTTGTTCGGGGAGAGTACCCACACGATGCTCACGACGTTCAAGGCTGGCGTCTATGAGCATATCCGTGACACCCAGATTTCGAGTTGTGACCAGTATTCTGCTCCGCTTCGGAAGGCCTGATAAGCGTTTTGGGAAAAGCTCTTGCAAGTCTTCTGCATGAAGAGCGTTGTCAATAAAGAGAAATACTGGCTTGTTCCCTTGTGCTTGGAAAGCGCTGGTGAGATGATTCCGACCCTCTGCACTATTTCTCAATGTTACATTCCTGTCATCAGTATATGCTGGGAAGGCGTCTCTCAATATTTGCTGCTGCATACAATTTATGTCATTTCTGGAGCGGTCTTCTTTGATTTCGACTCCTGAGTAGTAGTGATCTGTGAGATTTAATCCCGCAATAACAGCTGTAGCGAGCGTGGTCTTTCCTATGCCCCCAAATCCATAAATAACTACGGCCAATGAGGATTCTTTTTCATTTTTCATGTCGAGCAACTTTATTACTTGTTTCTTCTGCTCTTCGAAGCCAACTGCCCATGAGTCCACACAAGAATGTTACGCTAGTAACAACATATGTAAATGGTGATGCAAATATAACATCTAAAGTGAGTTTCTATATATTTACCTGCATACTCTGGATAAATGGGCTTCCATGAAGGGAAGGAAACAGGCTGCTGATGATGTATTTTTATTGTTACTCTCAATGTAAGATCTTGATATACTTGATTTATTTTCGATTGTAGACTAGCCAAACTTCTGGAGTCAACAGAAGCCTTCAAAAACCTACAATAGGTATAATTTATGTCACAATAACCATGCATAAGTGACGATAACACTAATAGAACTCACATTAAATTCAAATATTTAACCATTGTAGTCATTTTACCGGAAAAGTGTTCTGGACTTTAATTGAGAAGCGCACATCATGGATCCTTCGATAATCAATGTAATCGCCTCACCCAAAGTCTTGTCTTCTTGTGGCATATCATACTTCAACTTACTTATATGCCCAGCAAGCTTAATCATTTGTCTTAAGAGTTCTATGCATTCAATACGATTTTCATAGATTTGATCAATCTGGTCTAGCAAGAAAGCTACAACCGCTAACCCTCCAACCACCCAATGGACCTTCCCCACACTTTCCAATATTTCTGCCATAACTCGTCTGTTTCCTTCGTCTCCCAATAAATAGAAGCAGCGTTAATTCTAACTCCTTTCAAATAGTTTCAATATACTGTTAACTAATCTAAAATTCATAATGAAATTAGACAACAATTACCTTTTCCAGCTGAGTATGCTTATTCACAAATTCAAGGAATACAGACCCACTCAGGAGAAAGGAAGTCCATAATGAATTTGTCCTATCATTCCGTGTATCAGCAAGAGTTTCTGAACTAGTGCTTCTATTTAACGTCTTTTCTTGTTTTGACTGCATTTACAAACAGGACAATAAGTACAACGCAAAAAAAAATGAACTTCATTTTGATTACGGTTTAAGGTGAAGCACAGACTAACCCTGTCTTCAAGATACTCCAAGAGCTTGTTGATGAGATCGATCAAATAATCAACGTCGCCCGCATTTTTGACGGTTTCAAAAAGGCTGATACAGTTTTCAACCGTCGGTAGCGGCAGCTGACGCGGTGGCGGCTCCATAGCTGGCGGCTGAGCAGGTGAGGGTGTTTGATCAGGAGGCGGCGAAAGCTTAACAGGCGCGGCTCGCTGAACAGGTGGTAGTGGCTGATTAACGGGCGCGGGAGGTGGCGTCTCAGTTGGCTGCAGTGGCTGAACAAGTGGCGGTTGAAGTGGTGGCTTCGAAGGCTCAACGGGCGGTGGCGACAGCGGCTCAGGAAGCGGTGGAGGCTGAACAGGTCTTTCCGAAGGTTTAACGGGGGACAGCGGCGGGGGCGGCTCAACAGGCGTCGGTGACTGCGAAGGATTAGGGAGCGCTGCAGGCGGAGCCGGAGAAAAGGTCGCAGTCGGGGGCGGGGGCGGGGGCGGGGCCAGGGTTGGAGACGTGGGCTGGGGTTGGGCCTGGGGTGGGGACGCGGACTGGGGTGCGGCCTGGGCTTGGAATGCGGGCTGCTCATTTTCGTTGGACGTTCCGCTGTGGTTTTCGTCCTTAGTTTTCTTGCTGGAACAGTAACCCATGGTAAATGAAAGCGAGATGAAATGATGTTTCTCATGTACGGACGTAAACTTTGAATGCTTTATAGGCAGTACATCTCTTTACCTTCTTTATATTTTATTTCGTTTACGTGTTGTTTGGATTTGGGATGAAGTTCTTCATTTTTTATTCATAATTGAGGTGGCTTTGACAGCTGTCGAAAGAATCTTGTGGAGCAACGCTTTTCACAGCTGTATTAAGCATAACAGGAGCCTTAAATAACAGTATATGCCCCGAAAGAACATTATGCTTTCGTGCTCTTGCATTGTTGGGATGCTTAAATTTTAGGAATTGAATATTAAAAAGTTATTAAAGTGGTGTAGTTTAATCAGTTGAATATAATATATGAGAATAAGAGATTGTTTATTGATCAGGCTATTCATTAAAGAGGACAAAATTATGAGGTCTCGAATCTGAGTAATTATAAAACAAGACTGTGGGAATGAAAGCATCCAAGGGAAATTATTTATTTTAAGCAATAATTATATTTATTTTAAGTGGTCATGTAAAATTATTTTTATTATTATATTTTAAATAAATAATTATATTAATAATTATTAGCTGATAGGTTATATATATATAGTGAATTGGTCCTTCAATTGAAACATGTCTCTTTCCGGAAACAGGTTATCTGAAAACCATTTTTATATAGTTGTTTACTGACGCACGTTTCCCGTTACTTTTACCCGCGGTCAGATTTTGCCATCCGTTATTTCACATTTCTGAAAGCAAACATGGTGCAGCTCTTTATGCTTCTGGTTCACCCACGATGCATTTTAAGGGAGCTACTGCCGGATTTTCTCCCCGTTTTATTTTCCATGTACACGAGATAGTGTTCTTTGGCATGTGGGATAAAACGAATTAACTAATAACTCTGTCGTTTAAAGTTAAACCTTTTCTGTTTGAAAACCGCCTAAATTTTATAAATATGCGGCAGTTTGTTGACTGGAACATTGTATGTAAATGCCATCACCCAGTTCATTTATTGGGTTCATTTAAAATTGCCTGAACCCCTTTTTAATATTCCACTTACATTTGGTTTCTGAGTTTCTTTGACACGCGCCCTTTAAAGAAAGTCTTAAGCTGGGTTGTTCGTTTTTGCTATGAAACCTAAAAAAATGGTAAAGTAAGAAATTTATAAAGCATGCTTGGGATTACCAAGTTTTTTTTATTTATTTGGTTTAAATTTTTTTATCTTATTTGAAATTTAAAATATAAAATTCTTATTTTTATTCAACATATTTATTTTAAATTATATATTTTACATAAAAAATTTATTCATTTAAAATATGAAATATAAAATATAAATTTAATTTAAAATGTTAAAATAAATATAAAATATTAAACATAGTGTCAATTGACATATCAAATGTAACATTTAAAATGTAAGATTTAATGTTAAATATAAAAAATAAAATTATTTTCAAAAAATTATTTTTTTAAATTATTGCTTTTAAAAAAAATGGACACAATTTTTTTAAAAAAATAATTGACATGCAATTTTTTTTTATGTAAAATACAAAATACAAAATACATTATATAATATAAAACATAAAGTTAAATGTTGAATTATAAATCTAAATTTTAAAATATAAAATGTACCAAATATAAAATACAATAAATATAAAATTTAACAAAGAAAATATAATTTAAAATATAGAATTATATGTAGAATATAATTAATTGTGAAATCTATAATTAATGTAAGAAAAAATTATAAAATAAATTATGGAAAGATTTATTTATGATTTTTTAAAAATTAAATGCAAATAAATTAGATTAGTGTATTAATTAATTAAATATATCAAAATAGAATAGATTAGTGACAAAAGTATTAGGTAAAAACAGAATAATGTAAAGTTGGTGTTGTAACCAAAATGTAAAGGAAACTAAATTTCCCTAAACTTAATCTAGTTAAATCCAATAGAATGCAAACATATATGTATATAAATTAACTAAGATTAATGGTTGATAAATTTTGTGGGCATTTAGCTCTTGGCTGAAAGGTGAATAACTCTATTATAGTTTTTTAGTCTAGATTGTTTTGAGACTAGAAATAGGACCTCTATGTTTGTGTGTTGCCTCAAATTATATATAAGATCTATATCCCTATCTTGAGAAAGCCTACACCTCTAGATTAGTTGCATGTTTTTGGATCTATCATTTGATTCTTAGATCCAATTTTACAACTTGTGCACTCCTACTTTGAAATTCCTGAATTAATTGTTATCTTCTTTGTTCTCAAGACTTATGGTATTTAAAAATCTCTTTATCCAACTACTAAATCACCAAGGCATAGGTTCTATAGGTCAAGATCCATAAAATATTAGTTTTATGATTGTGTTAGTGATTGAAGACAATACACTTAAATCATGAAAATAAGCATCTTAGGATGATTATGCATTTTATTTTTCTGGTGCACAAAATTGAAATGTTCTTCTAATAGTTTCTCCTTGAAATCTCTAAGAGGGGAGATGCTATTTGGATCTAAGAGGAAGTGAAATGTATAAAATCCAGTGTCTCCAAATACAAGGACACAATAAAAATTCACTCAATTTTTTTCTTGGGTGACTCACAATGGTTTGTGAAATTAGTAGAATCAAGCCAAATTAAATTTAAAATTTAGACATTCAAGTGCTAAAATTAGGAAAAATAAACAATAATGTATGTAATAAAGAATGGATACTTGAATGTATGATGCAATAAATGTAAAATATATGAAAAAGTGTGTATAAATGAATAAAGTAATTTCAAAATTTAAGATTGTAATTACATTAAACCATTCTTACAAAATAAACATAAAAAACAAATAACTTCATTTTACATTTAACTTAAATTAAAAAATTCTTAAAAATTAATAATACAAATCAATTTAGAATTTTAAAAAAATATATATTAATTAGGCCGATAGGCTATATAGGTGGGAAAACCACCGGAAAAGTCTATTGTCTGATACCGGGAAATGTTTCAGGCCTTCCTCTGCCGGGTTGTGGGTATTCCGATTCCAGTGACTGTAGCGTACAATGATGATTGATCTGTTCAATTGACCCGTGTACTTTGGTCCCGTGTACTTTGGTCAAACAGGACAGGAAAGGTGTGCGGCGATAGGCATGGGGTACACTATTCTTACCATTGGACATTGTGGCATTTAATAAACTTGACCAGTCTCTGCACCATCTGCAGCCCCTAACCGTCTTTTCCAGCTTATAAAAGAAAGCAAAAGCCCCGAAGACAAATCTTCGGATGGCGTCAACCAAATTTTGGTGTAGAAAATGTACACAAAATGCAGATTTTGGACGCTGCCTTATGTCACCAGGTATGGGTCTGGGTGCGCTTGTGTAATTCCGCACCATTTTTGGGGTCTCCGTTCTTGCCCTCCAATTTACTCAGCCACCAAAACTTCCCTGTTAGCAATAAATGTTAAGAAAACTTATATTTCTCTCACCTAGAGGCAAGGCGTTGACATAGTTTTGGATTGGAATTTGAAGTGAAGGGAAGAACAGAGACTGTTGCCAAAAGCCCTGCAGAGATTTCGACTGGTTTATTTTAAATTGTTGCTGAGCAATTTGGGTCAGTACCATCCTGCCAATCTTGAAGCTTAACGGCTCTTCAGAACCTCGGACTGACTTGAATTGATATTCTGTTTGGTTATGTTTGCAATGGAGTGGAGGCATTGTAGCAGCTCTGCACGAGAGGCATTGAAGTGACACCCACCCGCGCTTCTTTCATTTGGACAAGCTCAACAATCAGTGAGCCTTCAATACCTGATTTACGTTTTACTTTTCTGGTTTTTTACTTTTCATTTTTTATTTCAATCTGTAAGCCACAACTTGGATAAGAATATCAATTCCGTAAGAATATTTTGCCAGAGATTGCGAATATGCTCTTTTATTTATTCTTCTATATCAGTTGCATAAATGGGCGATTAATAGAGTTTAATATGCTAAAGAAATTGCCTGATTATGCATAGGAGGAGGAATCATAAAGACACAGGCTGACAGTTTAAAGGCAAGAGGAGCATATTACATTTGAGGCGATTTAACATTTATTTTCTTATCCTGTTACTCCCTTTTATAGGATAATGGTGACAGAAATTTATAACACTATTCGCCCAGTAGGAGAAAGTTTGCTTCCCTTGTTTTTTTTTCTTTTGAAATAGCTGTTGATTACACTCAGCGTGACGAACACCTCTAAACCGTGAATGCTCTTTATTTTTTTTTTAAAGAAATCAATTGAGGTGAAGGTCAACGCATGGTGCCAAGCCGATACTTAGGGCATAATAGACTCAGACGCCTTCATGGCATCACCTAACACAATGAAATAATGACTTAATAGCTCCCCCTTGTCTAGGCAGATAGGCTATTTAATATCATCTTCTCACAGGAGTCTTTGTGGGGTGACTTATGCGGCTATCATAGTCAATGCCTATCCATTCAATTTATTACAACAACTACATGGAGCATGGGCGCTGAGCTATCTCCTCTACCCATTTACCCAGATGATAATACGGGTCTGTTCAACGTATCTTATGGCTCAATGCACATGCCATGCCTATTAGATTTGTTGCAGGTTTATCGGTGGGGTGGTGCATACTTAGACCGCTTGAGAGGAAGTTAATAAATGTCTATGTATTTAGCAGGAATAGGGGTTGGTTGTGTGAGACCTCCAAAATGAAACTTATTGCCATTACAAAGCTTAGTGATTATGTATGAACTATTAAGAAGGTAAATCACTTTATTTGACACAAACTTGCACTGTCAGTCCTCCAATTTATTCTACCCTATCAATACTCATCGATCAATTTAAACTTGGTTAAATGTTCTACCGATCTCACACAGACGGTGCCTGCCCTGAAACCCAAGTTTTCCATATTATTGGCGGACAGTATAAAGAAGCATGAAGATGGCGATTAAGTTCATCTTTATTGATGGATCTACAAGTGGTAGTGCAAAAATAATTTAGAAGCTACAACTTGTCCTGTTGTTTCATGGACGCAAGGGTTCCCTTCACTGAATGCAACCCAGCTATATACATGCCAAATCATTCCAGTATTCGTCTATCATGCGTTGTAAGGCTGCCTCCCACAGAGAGGACTGCATAGTAGGGGAAACCTGGCTGCACACCATTAAAATAACTTTTCTTCTTTATTTTTTTTCATCTGTTTGTTTATTATGTTATTGTGAACAAAAAAAATTATTCTAGATATACATAAATTGCCTTAAAACTAAATTTTAAAAACTCATTTTACAGTAACCATTTGGTTAAATGTTCTATCGATCTCACACAGACGGTGCCAGCCCTGAAACCCAAGTTTTCCATATTATTGGCGGACAATATAAAGAAGCATGGAGATGGCGATTAAGTTCATCTTTATTGATGGATCTACAAGTGGTAGTGCAAAAATAATTTAGAAGCTACAACTTGTCCTATTGTTTCATGGACGCAAGGGTTCCCTTCACTGAATGCAACCCAACTATATACATGCCAAATCATTCCAGTATTCGTCTATCATGAGTTGTAAGGCTGCCTCCCACAGAGAGGACTGCATAGTAGGGGAAACCTGGCTGCACACCATTAAAATAACTTTTCTTCTTTATTTTTTTCATCTGTTTGTTTATTATGTTATTGTGAAAAAAAAAAATTACTAGATATACATAAATTGCCTTAAAAATAAATTTTAAAAACTCATTTTATAGTAACCATTATCTCAAAAATGAGTGTTACAGTAAGAGCAGCATACTGGGTGTTTCTCAGATTTTTATTTTTATTTTTATTCCTGCATATACTTTTAGATCTTTTTTTTTTTTTGTGGGATGTAATGAATTTAAAATATATATATATATATATATATATATATATAATTTACTTTTTTCGTTCTTATTGCAGATGAAAGAATGATGATATTATCCAATAGACGAACACACATTTCAACACTATTGGAAGCCAATGAGATGATATAATTTATGTGCTTATTTTGGTGAGAAAGAAAGTTTAGAAACTGCAGTAACAAACATGTCAAGGAAATTTTAAAGCTACTTTCATTCATACTTTTTAACAAAATTTACACACTGAACTATCGTCAAGTTGGGATGAATTGTTTTGTTTTGTTTTTTTTTTTTTTTCCCATTTCTGCATTAAGACAGATTATGACACTCACCTTTTAACATGTGTTACACAAATAATATTTAGAATAATTGATTGCTTTTGCATATCAAAGGATATATCCTTGCTCTTTTCCATTTTCATGTTACAACAGCACCAGCTTTTCATAATATAACAATAATAGAATACAATGAAGGACAAGCCGCTGATTTAGACTTGCTCTCCACCCTACTGTAAAGGCGTCATGGAGCCTCGTGGGCTCTAGCCATACCCCCGAGCAAGGATTTATTTTAGCTCCAGTATGGTGAATGAAGTCTTTTCAAGTTCATACAAAGGAATAAGAATAACATAGTGGCAAATCTCATGCATTTAGGTTCTCTACCCTCTACTTTCAATCATGATCCTTACAACATGCCATTTTTACCACAAATGAACAAAGGGGATATGGAAGTAGGAAAAACTTATCTCTTGCTTTAGGTGATGGAGTTGAACTTCTTTATCCTTCATTCCTCTCCAACCAAGCCATTTGATCACTATCTTCCCAACATGACTCCTCCTCTCATCCTACCATCTTCACTAAAGTTCTCCAAAAGGAGAAGTGGGTAGCACCCCACTCATCCTTCCTCTCCAAGTTAATCGGAATTTTAATCTATACTTATATTTTTTGAACTTGATTATGCATATAAGCGAATTTGTATGTTTGTGTATTGGTCTGCGCTATTTCTTAAAAAAGTGTAGTTTAATTTTAAATCTATTCCTAGGATAGAATTATATTTTTTTTTAAAAATATAAATGCGACTTTTTATTTGTTGATATAAGGACAAATATATGACTAATTCAACTAATACAATATCTCCCGTCATCAATTCCAAACATGCTCGTAAAGATAATCATTATTTCATTTTACAAGCATTCCTTAGTGAAGATTTTGTTTTCATTGTGGTTGTCATTTTCCCACCCCATTTCCAAATGTCCTTTTACAAATCACACACATGAAACTTTTATTGTTATGACATAATCATAGTTGTTCCTATTTAAAAACTCCCCAGGTGATGGAAAACTTGCACCCACCAGCAGACATTATCACAATATCTAGCAGCTCGTCTGAGGGAGACATTACAGGATCAAAAGCTAATGATGCTCCTCCCTCACCTTCAGACTCTTCTTCTGTTATTTGGAGTGGCGTCTACAAGAGCAATGTTGTAGTCCTCACAGAGAACATTGTGAGAGGTTGTGAAGAGACTATTGAAGATGCTAAAAAGACATGCGAAGAAGCCTTCCAAGTGGAAAACCATGACATCGAGATGGTGCAACAGGCAGTCCAAAAGTTCCATACAGCTTATTTTGTTTTGGATGCGTATTGCGACTTCCTTCGAGCAATGAAATATGATGCATTGTATGGAATGGGAAATGGTACTAGGATTAAGGAAGATTTTCTAAAACTCCTAGCAGACATAAAGTAGATTGTAAATAGCTTGCTTAAGATAGCTACTTGTTTTTTGTGGTTTTGGGGACAATCGTTCTTTCTTTGTGACAAAACATGACGACAACAACTTATGGCTTTTTTTTGAAGATGAGGAGCATGCCTTCCCTCTTGATATGGAATGTAATACAATGCCTACTAATCATCCAACCCCTTCTTTTTCCTAGCACAACAAGCAGTAAAACCTTATATCTGGTTTTTTGAAATCTACTATGTAGTGGGAAGAATGTACAACTCCTTCCCCCCCACTCTACTACTTTTTTCTTTGTACCTTTCCATTGTACATATGCATCAACCAATATGGCAATTGACTCAATGTATCTACATTCTACTTTTTTTGTCTTGTTCACTCCATGTATCTTGAATCTATTCTAACTGAACTATACACATGTATCTTTCAGCTGTTGCAATCAAAACTATACATATTCCATGTATGCAACTGACTAAAAATTAGTATAGCTGATAGTAAATTGCATAGAGAGTATCTAATTTTCCTTTCCTCGCTCCACATAATGAGGTAGATGTTCATAAAAAATGTGCATAGTTGAATTGTTCCTAGCCATGTTGCTACTTGCACCTAGCTTCAATTTAGTTGCTTGGCTCCTCTTTCGGCTACTCGAACTTATCTACCAATAAGTTGCTATAGTTTGATGAAAGGGTTGTTCTATTGACTCCTTTGCACAAGTGCCTTACATCCAATACATTTGTGCAGGATTCTCTCCTTGCCTTGCACCATGGCAAGCTTGTTGACTCCAGATGCAATTAGATTGATGCATGGAGGAAATGTCACTTTGGAACCTCATGTCCAAGTCATAGCTATCTCAAGTTTTGGCTTTGAATATACGCACAACAACCGATATAGGTTGGAAATCTCTGATGGTGTGCACAAGCAGAAAGCATCATTGCCAACTAAATATAACTCCTACATAGAATCCAATGTGCTTGTACCTGGCTCCATCGTGCAACTGAAAAGATACAGCTGTCCTCAAACAGCTAGCACACGGTATGCTCATGATCTATCTTCTACATGGCACAGGAATAAGTGAGACCTACTCTCCTCTTAGATTTTGTTACTTATACTTTATCTCGCTTTGAATATTTAGGTGGATTGTTATTGTCGACCTTGATATTGTGCACACAACACATGCTATTGTTGGGGAGCCAGTTTTCCTATGCACAGAACATCTTGAACAACTTGAACGCTCAACAGGAGAACCCTCTAGCTTGGCCACTTCTTCAAAAAACCCTTGCATTCCTGAAAGACTAGCTCCTCGACGTCTACTATTTGGGGTCAATCCAATCCTACCAAAGGAGGCACCACTGACAATAACGCCTATCAAAAACTTGAACCCATTTCAACCAAGGTGGACTATTAAAGGTCGTGTAACTGTGAAGACTGATATACGTAGCTACACCACATAGAAAGGAAGTGGCCATATCTTCACCTTTGATATCTTAGATTGTGAAGGAACTGAGACACGTGTGACATGCTTCAATGAAGCAGCTCACACCCATTGTGATAAAATTATCGAAGGAGCTACATACACATTGTCTGGAGGCACGGTTTGACCTGCTAATAGAGTCTTCAACAAGCTTAATAGCGGGTTGGAAATTTCTCTTATGCCTTACTCAAGGGTCTCCCTCTGTGAAGATGATGATTCCATCCCTAAAGAGCACTACTCTTTGACACCCCTCAATGCATTGGTAAGCAAAAGAAACGGTTCAAATGTTGATGCAATTGGAATTGTCACTTGTGTACATCCATGCACCACAATCAGGAGAAGAGATGGGACAGAGGTCGGAAGACAAACCTTAACAATTCTTGACATGTCCAACACAAGTATCAATGTTACTTTATGGGGGTCGTTAGCCGAAAAGCAGGGTGCACAGCTGCACGAGAAATACCTCATGCGTGAATCACCAGTTCTTGCTATTCGAAATGGGCATGTGTCTGAATTCAATGGAAAGGTGATCAACACCTCATCCACTACAAAACTATCGATTGACCCTCAAATAGAAGAGTTAGAACAGATTAAAATATGGTTCAAAGAAAATGACGCTACCATTCAGGCTTTGACTACTAGCTCCTTTCACATGCCCCCACCTGCTAGAAGACTGACGATCAATGCCATTCGTGAAGAGGCTCGAAATACAGCTCACCCTCTACAATGCATGTTGGTGGCAACAACACGCTTCATAAAAACTGACTCATTTTGCTATCCAGCATGCCCTTCCTGCTCAAGTAACAAGCCTTGTAAGAAAAGACTATCACAGACAAATGATGGAAAATGGTTTTGTGGAAAATGTAATGCAATATGTGATACCTGTGACTATAGGTATATACTTCAAGTCAAGTTGCAGGACCACACAAATATAATATGGGAAATTGCATTCGACGAAGGGGCGACACAACTCATGGGCATGCCTGCAGACAAACTATATAGTCTACAATTTGATCAAGCTGCTGATAGAAATGTGGAAGAGGTGATTAGGAGTGTCTTGAACAAGCATTATGTATTCACATTGCGTTGCAACCTTGAAATGTACAATGCAGAGCAACGCTTAAAAGCAACCATTTCCAAGGTCGAACAACTAGATTACATTGAAGAGAATAGTTTTTTGCTCAAAAAAATCCAAGAAATCTGCAATGCAAGAG
Source organism: Sequoia sempervirens (assembly GCA_007258455.2). Classification (NCBI taxonomy): domain Eukaryota; kingdom Viridiplantae; phylum Streptophyta; class Pinopsida; order Cupressales; family Cupressaceae; genus Sequoia; species Sequoia sempervirens. The sequence goes on from VDFB02151353.1 coordinate 26,424, forward strand.
CTCCTCCCCCCATTGAGCCCATTGTTGTACCACAGCTTGTTGTGGAACTCGTAGGCTCACCCTAGCCATACTACAGCCCCTGATATAGTTGCGATGCTCTCTTTACAAGTGTAGTATGACTACAGATGGTATGCATGGCAAAAAAAACTCATGATGTAAATAACTATGGCAATATCTTTTTCTTTCTAAAAAACTATCATGTTAATGCCTTTAGATGGATATAAATATGTAAAATATTGTTTCTCTTGATATACAAAAAAATGCACGTGTTTGTTTAGCAGCTTACATATGCACCTTTCTCTTGTACCTCCAAATTGTGTTCCTTCTCATATTGCAACATGCATTCGTCAACCAATGAGGAATATCTTTACATGTTCATCTACATTTTGGTTATATAAGCATTTTCTTTTCATCTGGTTTTGCTATGCTCCTATTCCTGATCTACCCTGCCGTGTCCAGACCCACATATGGCAGACTCCTCAATAGGGAACAATGCAAGTGACCCATATAAAAAGGAGGTAAGAAGACAACAAAACCGGGAAAGAAATAGAGCTTACTATGCTCGCCATAGAGAAGAGATAGCTACTCGAAGGCGACTCAAAAGATTGCATGAAAGTCAAAATAGCCCCCAGCTAACAGAAGCCCGAAGACTACAAGATTGTGAGAAAAGTTGAGCTTACTATGATCGTCATAGGGAGGAAATAAATGCAGAAAAGCGCAATAGATATTTACAGAAACAAACATGCCTAGATCAACATGGAACAACATGCAACAACAATGATAACTTCATGATGGTGATGAAAAAATTTCGTCAAAGAATAGATGCACTGTCCAACCGAAAAACATGCATTGTATGCAAGGAATGTTACCCAGGCATGCACGTCCATTCATCAGGTGCTAACACAACTTGTAAAAGATGTTTCGCTAAGAGAGGCATCCATCAGTTCTCTGCACTCAACAACATGGACCCAGGAGAGCAACCGTTTGTTTTGAAAAGACTCACCCAAGTGGAGGAAATGCTCATTGCCAAAATCAGCCCAATACTACAAGTAACCCACACTATTGGAGGCCAATATAGATATAGTGGCCACATGATTAGCTTCCCGCAAGATATCACTAACATTTCAA